>CM037641.1:8614775-8622275 GCA_015227895.2 Colaptes auratus | reverse complement strand
GTGGTGTGCTACCATACAGCTCTTCCTCCCTTGCAGGCTTCAGCTCCACTCCCGCACTTGCTGAGAAATGCTGTGATGCTGATGCATGAAGCACTGGCTTCACCCGGGCCTGGACCACAAAAACCTACTCTTCACACTCTGTCCATTGGATGGGGGGTGACTGTGATGAGCTGGAATGAGAGCAACCCCCCCCAGGACCCAAGACCCCACCGGTCAGGACATTTTGATACCTTGCTACTGACTTGTATCCATCGTTAAACTTACTCCTGAGCGAGGCACCAAAGAGAGAGAGAGAAAAACAGACCAGTGTCAGGCTCCTTGTACCATCCCTCCAGCAGCAAGGGAAGCAGTGACCTGGTGAGTGCAGGGACACCCCTTCCAAGGAGGGGTAGTGGTCTGTCACACCACTGCAGAGAGCTCCAAGACAGCTCATGGCTGGTAACTTCAGCTGTGTGCCTTCGAGTTCAGGTGCTCTGCTCTCACTGGCCCCAGGGAAAACCTTGGTTGGTGACAAGATGATTTCTGGCACAAGAGCTGTCAGCATCCATTGCTCCTGCTGTATCTGGAAGATCTTCTACACTGGGACAGTTTGGGGTCAGTCTGCATGACAAGTGATAACAGCTTCCAGGAAACACCTCAGGCTGCTGAAGGGTCTGCCTTGGGACTCTCAACACCCCCCAGGCTCTCACTTGGCACATTTTTTTCTCTATCCTTTTCCTGCTTTTTTTAAGGGTTTCCAGGATTCTTTAAGGGTGCCTTGGAGGGGTTGCAAAAAGGATGGGGGGTGGGGGGAAACTTGACAGGGGCTGGTAGTCTCGGGAAGATCTTTGGCTCACTTCTTTTGGCTCAGGATGAAGGATCCCAGCATCCCCTGGATGTGTTGATGGAAGCACTGATTTGCTGTGTGGCGTCCCTAGGATATGTCCCCTAATGCCACACTCGGGTTAGCGATTTCAGACCCTCCTCCCTGCTTGGACAGGAAGTTCATGCACTGCCTGCATCAGGCTTCCACTACAGTCAAGGATGGAGACCCATATCCAAAGTCTGAGTCAGAGCTCCCTCGGGAGATTTCTCTTTCCTTTGACTGTAGGGACTGTAGGAAGACTCAGATCACAGCAAGCACCTTGCTTAGCTTCCTAGGGCCACAAAGGGTGGTGGTGGTATGCACCTCGTAACACCCCCTCCACTGATCCCTACCTGTCTGTAGACACAGCAGCTCTGGAAATCACCCATGAGCAGCCATAGTGCCAAGGAAACATGTCTGCACCACTGCCCCACACAGGCTGGCCAGTGAGGTGTCCAGGCCTTGCAGAAGCAGAGGTTCTTGCCTCTCCCACACTCCTGCCCTGAGCGTGTTCAGCGCCACGTTCAACCCCAGCACTTGGCAATGACCCCAGCTTTGGAGCAAGTGACCCCTGGGGATAATCAGTGGCAAAGGGAGAGCTGAGCTCAATCAGACATGTCCTGAACCCACTGGGCACGCACAAGAAAAGGCACCATCAATAATTCACCACGACCAGATTGCTCTCGGCTGCAGAGCTCTGTCCTGCCCATCAATATTTCAAGCTCAACAGCGATCAGGTGATGCTCTCTGGGATCTCAGGTTCCAGCTGGTCAGGAGCCATGATGTGCACAGCCCGATCCCATCCACATTTTGACAGTCCAGGGGAGGGTCCTCACTCTCATGAGCCACCTCTGGAAGTGCCAATCTCTCTTTCCTGGCCACAGAAGGTTTCCAAGGGTACCTCTACACCGACGAACAAATGGACCGAGGCTCATTCTCTGGCCATGACCCAGCTTGTGTCCCTCAAGTGAAGTCCCTTCTCACCACAAACTGCCCTCAGGCTACCTGTTGAGGGTGGTCCCTGGTCTGTCATCTCACAGTCCCTGTGCTATCATAAACCATCCCAGACATATCCTGAGCCAAAGCCATGCCAGGGAGAGATGGGAAGATGCTACCCTCTGTGCCCTGGCTTGCCTGATCAGATGGATGCTGTGTAGAGCGAGCAGGTTCCCCCTCACATAAGTCTGGGCTTCACAGATCTGGGCCTCCAAGTTTCAACATTCAAACCTCAATTAAAGGAAGAACTCTTTGGCAAGCAAGTATCTCAGCACTGCAGAGGCTTGGGGCCACCACCTGAGCAGGTGTGGGTATTTACCTAGTGTGCTGGTCTTCTTCTGGATTGTCTCCAAGGCTAAGGCATTTACAGAGAGAGAGAGAGAGGGCAAAAACCCCACTGTGAGATGAAAGTAAAGAGCTCTTCCAGCATGTAAAACACCAGAATGATTTGCTTCATCACAGGAAGAACTTCAGAGCATACCAGCACAGCAAACCACTCCATGCATGTCTGAAGACCCACGATGACCCTGCACTGGGCTGACTCTCCCTCTGTCACCTACATCTACACCTACCAGCTGCACATGTAGGGTCCATGCAAGACCCAGATTGGTTTTCTGGGACTCTGTGGCTGGCTGAGTGCTACACCAGGATGGAAGAGAACTGTTCTCCTTCACCTTGACCTCCTTCCTCCCCTTCTCATTTTGCTTGGGATGAATATGCTAAAGAGCGAAGATGCTTAGGCTGGAAGAAGAGCTGTGTTGGGTTGGTGCTGTGTCCTCTGCCAGCCTGCCTGGAAGGAGGTAAGATGAATTACCAGCTGCTTTTCCCTTGGGAGGTCCTGCCTTCACCCCACCCTGGCTGATTGCTGGTCTGTCCAGCCACTCAAGGGAGGGGATTTTGCCCCTCTGCTCCCTTCTGCTCAGAGCCCACCTGCAGTGTCCAGCTCCATGGTCCTCAGCACAGGAGAGACATGGACCTGTTAGAGCAGGTCCAGTGGAGGCCACAAACCTGATGTGAGGTCTGGAACTCCTGTGATGTGAGGATAGGCTGAGAGAGTTGGGGTTGTTCAGCCTGGAGAAAGGAAGGTTCTGGGGAGACCTCATTGCAGCCTTTCAGCGTTCAAAGCAGCGATAACAGATCTGGGGACAGACTTTTCAGTAGGACCTGCTGTGACAGGACAAGGGGTGATGGTTTCCAGCAAAACAGGGGAGATTCAGATTAGAGAGAAGGAAGGAATTGTTTCCACTGAGAGAGGTGAGACCCTGGTCCAGGTTGCCCAGAGAGGTGGTAGATATCCCATCCCTGGAATCATTCCAGGTGAGGCTGAGCAGGGCTCTGAGCAGCCTGTCCAGTTCTGGGCCCCTCAGTTTAGGAAGGAGGTTGTCTTGCTGGAAGGTGTCCAGAGAAGGGCAACAAAGTTGGTGAGGGGTTTGGAACACAAGCCCTATGAGGAGAGGCTGAGGGAGCTGGGGTTGCTTAGCCTGGAGAAGAGGAGACTCAGGGGTGACCTTATTGCTCTCTACAACTACCTGAAGGGAGGCTGTAGCCAGGCAGAGGTTGGTCTCTTCTCCCAGGCAGCCAGCACCAGAACAAGAGGACACAGTCTCAGGCTGCACCAGGGGAGGTTTAGGCTGGTGGTTAGGAAGAAGTTCTATACAGAGAGAGTGATTGCCCATTGGGATGGGGTGCCCAGGGAGGTGGTGGAGTCACCTTCATTGGAGGTGTTCAGGAGGAGACTTGATGGGGTACTGGGTGCCATGGTCTAGTTGTTTGGGTGGGTGGGATTAGTTGATAGGTTGGACACGATGATCTTGAAGGTCTCTTCCAACCTGGTGTATTGTATTGTATTGTATTGTATTGTATTGTAAGATGTCCCTGCTGACTGCAGGTGGTTGGACCAGATGGCCTTTAAAGGCTCCTTCCCACCCAAAACATTCTTTGATTCAAGGAGTTTGTGTTTCCAGGTCTCCAGACTGGCTTGGGCCACGATCCTTTAGGCTGCTCCTGTGACATTCAGGGGACAGAACAGGCCATGCCTTGCCAAACCCCTCTGCTGCCATAGCACCATCGAATCCTAGAATGTTTTGGGTGGAAAGGGACCACTAAGGGTCACTTAGAACCACCCCCTGCAGTCAGCAGGGACATCATACAGTAGAATAGAATAGAATAGAATAGAATAGAATAGAATAGAATAGAATAGAATAGAATAGAATAGAATTAACCAGGTTGGAAAAGACCTTTGAGATCATGGAGTCCAACCTATCACCCAACACCATCTCATCAACTAAACCATGGCACCAAGCACCCCAGCCAGGCTCTTCCTAAACACCTCCAGGGATGAGGACTCCACCACCTCCCTGGGCAGCACATTCCAATGGCCAATCTCTCTTTCTGGGAAGAACTTCTTCCTAACATCCAGCCTAAACCTCCCCTGGTGCAGCTTGAGACTGTGTCCTCTTGTTCTGGTGCTGGGTGCCTGGGAGAAGAGACCAACCCCCACCTGGCTACAACCTCCCTTCAGGGAGTTGTAGAGAGCAAGAAGGTCTCCCCTGAGCCTCCTCTTCTCCAGGCTAAGCAACCCCAGCTCCCTCAGCCTCTCCTCACAGGGCTGTGCTCCAGACCCCTCCCCAGCTTTGTTGCCCTTCTCTGGACACCTTCCAGCACCTCAACATCTTTCCTAAACTGAGGAGCCCAGGACTGACCACAGGACTCAAGGTGTGGCCTAAAACTGGAGCAGGTTGCTCAGAGCCCTGTCCAACCTGATGTGGAATGTTTCCAGGAATGGGGCATCTACCACCTCTCTGGGCAACCTGTATCAATGTCTCACCACCCTCATTGTGACAACAAATATCCCTTCCCTCCCCACTCCTCTGCCTTCTCCTGAGTCCATATCCAGCTATCTGCACCCTGGTCCAGCTGCCCTGGTGCAAACTGTGCAAGATGGAGGAGCTATGGGGTTCCTAAGGGCTGAAGAAAGGACACCCTGGGATATGCTTGTATCAGTGATGCTCTTGGCATAGGCACAGGCAAGGGGGGATGAGGATGGCCAGGAGAAGGTGTGGGGTGAGTGCTCCCCAGCCATGCTGAAACCTTTTGAAATGCTGACCTGGAAGCCCCAAAACTTTCTCTTGCTCTTCTACTGGTACAATTTTGGCTTGGGTCTGGGATCCCTGGCTGAGGGAAACAAAAGCTCTTCCCAAGGAGCGGAAGAGTCTTGCTCATATGAACAAAACAATGTTAAACCAAATTAGTCATTTTCTAGGCTTCAAATCCAGAATCCCAGCATGGTAGTAGTTAGAAGGCACCTCTGGAGATCATCCAGTCCAATCCCCCTGCTAAAGCAGGGTAACCCACAGCAGGTTGCCCAGGATCACACTGTCCAGGCAGCTTTGGAATCTCTCCAGATAAGGAGACTCCAGAAGCAGGTTTGGAATATGTCCAGACCAGGAGGCTCCAGTAACTCTTTGGGCAGCCTCTTCCAGGGCTTTGGCACCCTCACAGGAAAGAACTTTTTCCTCCTGCTCAGGTGGAACTCAGGTGGGCTCACTTTTGGGCTCCCCAGTTCAAGTGAGACAAAGAAGTACTGGAGAGAGTCCAGCAGAGGCTGCCAAGGTGCTGAGGGGACTGGAGCATCTCTGTGGTGAGGAAAGGCTGAGACACCTGGGGCTGTTCAGCCTGGAGAAGAGCAGACTGAGAGAGGATCTCCTCAGTGCTCAGCAATATCTAAGTGGCAAGAATCAAGAAGCTGGGGGCAGACTCTTTCCACTGGTGCCCAGGAACAGGACAAGGGGCAATGGGCACAAACTGGAACCTCAGGAGGTTCCATTTGATCACGAGGACAAAGTTCTTTCCTGTGAGTGTGCCAGAGCCCTGGGAGAGGTGACCCAGAGAGGTTTGGGAATCGTTCTGGAGAGATTCCAAACCCACCTACCTGTGATCCTGGGTGACCTGCTGCAAATGACCCTTCTTCATCTGGAGGGTTGGACTGGATGAGCTCCAGAGGTCACTTCCAACCTCGAGCACTCTGTGAAACAGTCAATTGGGACTGCACTTTATTATTTCCCTGCCTTCTGCTCTCTGAAAACCAAACCCTCAAATGTGCCTGCCTTTGGACCTCTTATTTACCCTGTACACACTCGTGTCTCCCCCCTTCTGTTCCCTCACCTGAGGTTTTGCCCTGAAAGCAAGGAGGAGTCGCCTTGTGCAAAGGCCTTCTTTGAACTGAAATAGTTGCTCTGGGCGCTGAGGAGCTACAAGAGCAAACATGGTATTTCCCCCGAGGTCTTTGTCTTCTCCTGGTGGCACAGTGACTGAGTCCATCTCCAGATAACCTGGATATCATCCCCGCTGCCAGCACGGGTTTCCAGCGTGCACCTCCCCAGCGCTGCTGGCACCTCTCTCGGGCTGCAAGCAAACAACGGAGGAGCGCTAGGCAAGCCCAGTGCTGTTTACCCATTCCTTGCTGTTGCTGATGCCTTACCCATTTCAGGCTCTGTTTGTTTCCCCTCTCTGCATCCCCTCAGGGAAGAGAATCAGAGGAATAACAAATTAATGCTCCTAACGAGCCCAGGGAGGAGGCGGAGAGCAATGTGGTGGAGCCAGCGCTGACAGCAAGCCTGCAGAAACCCACAGAGAGCTCTCCACTGCCTGCACTTGGATTCAGAGTTCCCCCCCAGGGGGAGGCAGGCGATGGAAGCAGTGTGTGAAGAGACAGAGCTACAGGAAAAGGGAGTGCCAAGAAGATTTCAAGTCTGATGCCTTTCCCAAAGGGGGTCTGTTCAGCCCAGGGTGTTTCTCAGATGTGCAGCCGGCCTGTACTTACCATCTCCCTCTCCCTTTCATAGAATCACAGAATCAATAAGGTTGGAAAAGACCTCAGAGATCATCAAGTCCAACCTGGCACCCAACACCTCAGGACTAACTAAGCCATGGCTTCAAGTGCCACGTCCAATCCCCTCTTGAACACCTCCAGGGATGGGGACTCCACCACCTCCCTGGGCAGCACATTCAGTGGCAAATTACTCTTTCTGGGAAGAACTTTCTCCTCACCTCCAGCCTAAACTTCCCCGGCACAGCTTGAGGACTGTGTCCCTTGTTCTGGTGCTGGTTGCCTGGGAGAAGAGACCAATCCCCTCCTGGCTACAACGTCCCTTCAGGTAGTTGTAGGAGTTTTAGAGAGCTCACTTCTCCTTCTACTCTGCCCTAGAGAGGCCACATTTGGAGTCCTGGATCCAGTCCTGGGCTCCCCAGTTGAAGAGAGATAGGGAACTAGTGGAGAGAGTCCAGTGGAGGCTGCAAAGATATGAAGGGACTGGAGCATCTCTCTTGTGAGGAAAAGTTGAGAGACTTGGGGCTGCTTAGCCTGGAGAAGAGAAGACTGAGAAGGAATGTTCTCAGTGCTGATCAATATCTAAAGGTCAGGAGTCAACAGGACAGATTCTTTTCTGTGTTGCCCAGTGACAGGACAAGGGGTAGTGGGAGCAAGTTGGAACCCAGGAGGTTCCACTTGAACATGAGGAGAAACTTCTTTCCTGTGAGATGGATAGAGGACGCTAAGAGGACTGCAGAGAGGTTGAGGAGTCTCCTTCTCTTCCAGACCCTCCTGGACACTGTGATCCAGGGCAAGCTGCTGCAGGTGACCCTGCTCTATCAGGGGGTTT
>CM037641.1:8580448-8614275 GCA_015227895.2 Colaptes auratus | reverse complement strand
TGATCAAGCACACATGCTCTGGATGAGGAGCTGCTGTCCTGCCTGCTGTGAGCTGCACCATGCTGCAGTTCTCCCAGACAGACTGGAGATGATTTCAGCTCGCTGCTGCTGCAGATCACCCTGCTCCAGGAGCTGTGGGTATGGAGCTCGGGAGCTTAAACTCTCCTACCTATGTAATTCAATTAAGCTCCTTAATAAAGCTAGTTGTTATTTCCTTAAGTCCCCATGGATTCTCTAATGCTATTACCTCCACACAACACTGTTTAAACAGCTTACCATCGATTGGGCTGCAGAGCAAACTTGCCTTTTGCTGTGGCAGTGGGCACTTGGGAGACCAAATCACACAGGTGGCCAGCACTGCCTCGTGTGCCACGGTGGGAAGAGGTAGACTGGAATAGCATGAACCAGGTTGGAAGAGACCTTTGAGATCCTCGAGTCCAACCTATCAGCCAGCACCATCTCATCAACTCAACCATGGCACCAAGCACCCCAGCCAGGCTCTCCAGGGATGGGGACTCCACCACCTCCCTGGGCAGCACATTCCAATGGCCAATCTCTCTTTCTGGGAAGAACTTCTTCCTAACATCCAGCCTGAACCTCCCCTGGCACAGCTTGAGACTGTGTCCTTTGTTCTGGCTGTGGTTGCCTGGGAGAAGAGACCAACCCCCACCTGGCTACAACCTCCCTTCAGGGAGTTGTAGAGAGCAAGAAGGTCTCCCCTGAGCCTCCTCTTCTCCAGGCTAAGCAACCCCAGCTCCCTCAGCCTCTCCTCACAGGGCTGTGCTCCAAACCCCTCCCCAGCTTTGTTGCCCTTCTCTGGACACCTTCCAGCACCTCAACATCTTTCCTAAACTGAGGGGCCCAGAACTGGACACAGGACTCAAGGTGCGGCCTAACCAGTGCTGAGTCCAGGGCAGAAGACCTCCCTGCTGCTGGCCCACATGTTCCTGATGCAGGCAGGATGCCATTGGCTTCTGGGCCCCCTGGGCACACTGCAGGCTCATGTTCAGCCTACTGTCAACCAGTACTCCCAGGTCCCTCTCTGCCTGGCTGCTCTCCAGCCACTCTGCCCCCAGCCTGTAGCACTGCCTGGGGTTGCTGTGGCCCCTTCTGCAGAAGGGGGCTGGGGGGTGGGTGGAGATGGAGTGTGGGACCAGGGCTTGACAGGTTCAAATCAAAGGAAATTAGGGCACAAACCATTCTTTGCCTGCTTCCCCCTCCACTTTCCACCCCAGCTAGAGGACTCTCCAGTCCATGCTGTGCCTGGTGGAAAGCCCTTTCTGTGTGGCTCTAATTGGCATCTCTGCTCTGTGTCAGGTTCTTGTGTGCTCTCGAGAATGATGAGGCATTGATTTATTTTTTGCCTTTGAAGCAATCAAAGGGCTTATTTTTAAACTCTGCTTCCCTCTGAAGATTCCCATTTTTCTTCCTGCTGAATCTAAATCCTGGGGTAAACAAGATCCTTGCAAAGCTGGGATTGCTGACCTTCTCTGGTCTTTATTTTTTTTGGGTGAGTCAATTTATAGTGTGGCTGCTCCCTGCTTGGCTGCACGAGGAGGGTGATGAACGCCTCTGCTGAGGAAAGGAGCACAGGAAGGGGGAAAGAGCTGTGAGAGCCAAAAGCCAGTCAAAAGAGAAGTAGAAACATTCAAAGGACAGGGCCAGCTGGACTTCAGGTGGCTGCTACAGCCTGAAACCAACCCCTTGGCTCTGGAGGTCACTGTATGGGCTGCTTTTGTGGGTGCCAGTGGACTTCAGGTGGCTGCTACAGCCTGAAACCAACCCCTTGGCTCTGGAGGTCACTGTATGGGCTGCTTTTGTGGGTGCCAGCTGGACTTGAGGTGGCTGCTACAGCCTGAAACCAACCCCTTGGCTCTGGGGGTCCCTGCATGGGCTGCTTTTGTGGGTGCCAGCTGGACTTCAGGTGGCCCTTGGCTCTGGGGGTCACTGCATGTACTGATTTTGTGGGTGCCAGCTGGATTTGAGGTGGCTGCTACAGCCTGAAACCAACCCCTTGGCTCTGGAGGTCACTGCATGGCTGCTTTTGTGGGTGCCAGCTGGACTTGAGGTGGCGCTACAGCTGAAATCAGCCCCCTTGGCTCTGGGGGGTCCTGCATGGGGCTTTTGTGGGTGCCAGCTGGACTTCAGGTGGCCCTTGGCTCTGGGGGTCACTGCATGTACTGATTTTGTGGGTGCCAGCTGGACTTGAGGTGGCTGCTACAGCCTGAAACCAACCCCTTGGCTCTGGAGATAACTTCATGTGCTGCTTTTGTGGGTGCCAGCTGGACTTGAGGTGGCTGCTAGAGCCTGAAACCAACCCCCTGGGTCTGGAGGTCACTGCATGGGCTGCTTTTGTGGGAGAGCAGAGAAGGGGACTCAGGTTCACTCAACCTGTTGCTGCAGTTAGTATCATAGAAACACATCTTCAGCTAGAGCAGGTTGCTAAGAGCCCTGTCCAACCTCACCTGGAGTAGCTCCAGGGATGGCTACCTACCACCTCTCTGGGTAACCTGGGAGTATCTCACCACCCTCAATACAAACAACTTCTTCCTTGTCTCTAGGCTAAGATGAAAAATACAAGGATGGGATTCAATCCAACCTGACTTAGCCACCCTTTCCATAGCCACTGTGGATAGCAGCAGAACCTGGCTCCTGGGGTGCATTAAGGGGAGTGTGGCAAGCAGATCAAGGAAGGTTCTCCTCCCCCTCTACTCTGCCCTAGTGAGACATCTCCTGGAATATTTCATCCAGTTCTGGGCTCCCCCGTTCAGGAGAGACAGGGATCTACTTGAGAGAGTTCAACAGAGGTCTACCAGGATGATTAAGAGACTGGAGCATTGCCTTATGAGGAGAGATTGAGAGACCTGGGGCTGATCAGTTTGGAGAAGAGAAGCCTGAGAAGGGATTTATTAAATGTCTATAAATATCTGAGGGCTGGGGTCAGGAAGGAAGGGGCAGGGACAGGCTCTGCTCAGTTGCACCCTGTGATAAGACAAGGGCAATGGATAGAAACTACAGCACAGGAGGTCCCACCTCACCGTGAGGAGGAACTTCTTCACTGGGAAGGTCCCAGAGCACTGGAGCAGGCTGCCCAGAGAGGTTGTGGAGTCTCCTTCTCTGGAGACTTCCAAGTGCTGTCTGGAGAGGCTGAGGGAGCTGGGGTTGCTTAGCCTGGAGAAGAGGAGGCTCAGGGCAGACCTTTTTGCTCTCTACAGCTACCTGAAGGGAGGTTGTAGCCAGGAGGGGGTTGGTCTCTTCTCCCAGGCAACCAGCACCAGAACAAGAGGACACAGTCTCAAGCTGTGCCAGGGGAGGTTTAGGCTGGATGTTAGGAAGAAGTTCTTCCCAGAAAGAGAGATTGGCCATTGGCATGTGCTGCCCAGGGAGGTGGTGGAGTCCCCATCCCTGGAGGTGTTTAGGAGGAGACTGGCTGGGGTGCTGGGTGCCATGGGTTAGTTGATTAGAAGGTGTTGGGTGGTAGGGTGGACTCAATGATCTTGAGGTGGTCTTTTCCAACCTGGTTAATTCTATTCTATTCTGTCTTAGTGGCAGTACCCACAGAGTTTATCTGAAGTGCCAAACCTTGCCCTGGGGAGCCTGGCTGGAGCCTCACTGTTGGAAACTGTAGCCACCCCTCTGAGCTGGACCTGGCTGTTTACAAAAGCACTAATTGCATTCTGGGCATCTGCTGCAACAATCTCTGCTTCACATCAGACACCCCTCTGGTCTAATGCACCTCTGCTCACACAGAACACTCTGTGTGCTCCTGGCCCTTGATCTGCTACCAGGAGCTTTTCTATCCAGCATCCTTGGTGTCAAAGATGCTCAGATGCAGCCAGGGCAAGCCTGGCCAGCTCTCACACCTCCATTTGGCTCCATGGCTTTATCCAACAGCTCCTGGACAGAGAGGGAAAAAAGGGTTGTTTGGGAAGGAGCCCAAACAGGTCATCAACTTCCACCCCCCCAGAGCCAGCAGGGACATCTTCAACTACAGCAGGTTGCTCAGAGCCCTGTCCAGCATGAGCTGGAATGGTTCCAGGGCCTGAGCATCCACCCCCTCTCTGGGCAACCTGAGCCAGTGTCTCACCACCCTCCTAGAAGGCTAATTGCTTGAAGCAGACAAAAGAACTTGTGCTCAAACCTGGAGTGCCTGCCGGTGCCAGGCACTGGGCCCAGCACAGGGGGCTCACCAAGGTCAGGCAGCACAGAGTGAGGCACCAGGGCAGGGTTTTCATCCACATGGACATGAAAACCAACTGCTGTAGCATCCCTAGGGAGAGAGGCACAAGGACAGCACTCGGCAGGCCCCAGGGTCACATTGAGCAGGGGATGTGCTAAGTAGTTTGTCATCGATTTTTGCCCTCAGTTGTCTCCTTCCTTCAGCAGCTCATATTCTCTGCCCTGGCAACCAGCAGAAAGAGCTACAGCTCCTTCTTTTTCCCTTGCTCACCACCCCCAGAGTGAAGAATTTCTTCATTCTATGTAAGCTAAGTCTCACCTATTTTAGTTTAAAACCATTAAGGGCAACAAGGCTGGGGAGGGGCTTGGAGCACAGCCCTGTGAGGAGAGGCTGAGGGAGCTGGGGTTGCTTAGCCTGGAGAAGAGGAGGCTCAGGGGAGACCTTCTTGCTCTCTACAGCTACCTGAAGGGAGGTTGGAGCCAGGTGGGGGTTGGTCTCTTCTCAAGCTGCACCAGGGGAGGTTTAGGCTGGAGGTTAGGAAGAAGTTCTTCATAGAAAGAGTGATTGGCCATTGGAATGTGCTGCCCAGGGAGGTGGTGGAGTCCCCATCCCTGGAGGTGTTTAGGAGGAGACTGGCTGGGGTGCTTGGTGCCATGGTTTAGTTGATGAGATGGTGTTGGGTGATAGGTTGGACTCACCTGGCACAGCTTGAGACTGTGTCCTCTTGTTCTGGTGCTGGTTGCCTGGCAGAAGAGACCAACCCCCACCTGGCTACAACCTCCCTTCAGGTAGCTGTAGAGAGCAAGAAGGTCTCCCCTGAGCCTCCTCTTCTGCAGGCTAAGCAACCCCAGCCTCCTCAGCCTCTCCTCACAGGGCTGTGCTCCAAACCCCTCCCCAGCTTTGTTGCCCTTCTCTGGACACCTTCCAGCACCTCAACATCTTCCCTAAACTGAGGGGCCCAGAACTGGACACAGGACTCAAGGTGTGGCCTAACCAGTGCTGAGTCCAGGGGCAGAATGACCTCCCTGCTCCTGCTGGCCACACTGTTCCTGATGCAGGCCAGGATGCCATTGGCCTTCTTGGCCACCTGGGCACACTGCAGGCTCATGTTCAGCCTCCCATCAACCAGCACCCCCAGGTCCCTCTCTGCCTGGCCGCTCTCCAGCCACTCTGCCCCCAGCCTGTAGCACTGCATGCTGTGCTGAGGTTTGGGGGGGATTAGGAGAGAGGCAGAGCTGCTGTGGCCAATGGATGCCATTGCCCAGTCTCCCAGGGTGGCTGAACCACCTTGGAAAGGCAGCAGCAGGCTGGATGCTCTGCTGAGCTGCTCCTGCAGCCCATGGCTCCAGCCGAGCCGACACAGGCTCTTGATAACAAATGAGGTAGCACAGTCCTACGGAGCAGGGTCAATACGATGATGAGCAGCCAGGGGGCTGGCTGAGTGCAGACACAGACAGACAAATGGAAGCATTACAGGGATAAATGCCAGTGCTTGCCACAGTCTTGTTTGGGAAGACAGATCGTTTTTCTGTCCCAGGCTGGTGGAGAAAGAGTTGTAGGAGGGAATGAGAGGGACGTGAAAGGGCTGGGGGGTACTCGGAGCGACGCCCGGTGCGGGAAGCTCACAGCTCTGAAGCTCATTTGAAGCCACGCAAGGAGCTCTTTGAACGAGCATCAAATGCTTCAGCCATTGCCTTGCACTAATCAAGATGAAATCTGTTCTCTGAGGCACTGAGGGCTAGAAACAGAGTCCTGCACCCCCCATCTCCATCAGCTGGCAAAAGCTGGTCAGGCAGAACAGTTCTGAGGCCAGTGGAAGCCTTTCAAGGGGGGTGTGGGGGATGTTGACCAGCAGAGTTCAAACAGCACAGGACTGGGCTGGGTTTAATTCCCTCCCAGGTCTGCCTGATCAGCCTTTCCTCTGCTCTGCTCTTCACCTGCTGGGTGCACTCAGCAGGATCTGCAGGAGAATGTGCAGCCCACAGGGTGGTCAAACCCCAGAAAAGGCTTCCTGGGGAGGTGGTTGATGCCCCAGGGCTGGCCAGGGTTTAAAAGGCGTTTGGACAATGCCCTTAACATGCTTTGACTTCTGGGCAGACCTTCTCTTCTCTTCTCTTCTCTTCTCTTCTCTTCTCTTCTCTTCTCTTCTCTTCTCTTCTCTTCTCTTCTCTTCTCTTCTCTTCTCTTCTCTTCTCTCTTTCTTTCTCTCTTCTTTTCTTTTCTTCTTTCTTTTCTTCCTTCCCTTCCCTTCCCTCCCTTTCCTTCCCTTCCCTTCCCTTCCCTTCCCTTCCCTTCCCTTCCCTTCCTTCCCTTCCCTTCCCATCCCCCTCCCCTCAGGTCCTGGGGGGTTTACTGGCCCTGAGTTAGCCCTGGAAACCCTCATGGAGATCCAGGCAGGCTGTTAGAAAGTCTCTCAGGGCACATTTCTCCTTGACCAAAGCACATCTTTAACCCATCCCCTGTCCTCGAAGGACAACCCCCACCCAGGGTGAGACATCTGGGGCTGGCATGGAGGCAGCATCAGTGTCCCAGGGGGAGGATGCCCGTGCCAGGGCTGCCTGCAGAGATGTTTACTGCCAGGCTGGCAGCCTGCCAGCTCATCCCTGGCCAGGGGCACACACAGTGTCCTGTTTCAGTGGCCATGACCCTCTTTGTCTCCCACAGGCAGTGAGACAAGCAGCAGCAACTGGATAAGCCTCTGCTGGTGGGGCCCGATGCAGGACTGCTGAGGTGACCAAAGCAAAAGCTTTGAGCACACCCTGGCACTTCAGCCCTTCCTTTAGGGGCTGCACAGGGAAAAATCGAGCAGGGGCTGGGTGGAAAATGAGGTTTTCATAGCCACACAGCTGCCAGAGAGCTGCAGCATCCCTGTCATTGAGCCAGTGGAATCGTTTAGGTTGGAAAAGACCTTTGAGATCATCCAGTCCAACCATTAACCCAGCACTGCCAGGTCACCACTAAACCTTGTCCCTCAGCACCAGCTTTTCAGTCCCTCCAGGAGTGGGAGCTCCATTGCTGCCCTGGGCAGTCTGCTCCAGGGCTTGACAACCCTTTTGGGGAAGGAGTTCTGCCAGGATTCACATCCCCGCTGTAAGCCAGGGGCATCTCTGCCCCAACCCTTCATGTCCATGGCTCTGCCCACCTGGCAGTATCCCACCCCCCCCCCCCCGGGGTGATGCATTCATTGCTTCCCTTTCTGACACAGACTGAAGCCTGCTTGTCCAGTCCTGATCTGCAGACAGGCTCCAGGGTCACTTCTGATCTAGTCAAGTAGCTGGGAGGGGATGGTCCCGCTGCATGGGCCGGATTCTCCCCCGGTGAGTCACGGGCACCCGGCAGCAGCCAGTCATGCCCAGCGTGGTTTCCCCCCAAAATATCCTTTAGTCCTTCCTGTACACAGCTCTGGCACCCAAGCCAAGCTAAAACCAGCCTGTGATTCAAGTGCCTGCCTGTGGCCTGCATGTCTCCTGCAAGAGGAGAGGGAGGGTCAGGAGAGCATCATCGAAGGGGGGGGTCTCTGAGCAGTCCTTGGCAAGGACCCACTCTGCTCCTGGATGCTGGAACGTGCCCAGAGAAGGGCAACGAGGCTGGGGAGAGGCCTGGAGCACAGCCCTGTGAGGAGAGGCTGAGGGAGCTGGGGTTGCTTAGCCTGCAGAAGAGGAGGCTCAGGGGAGACCTTCTTGCTGTCTACAACTACCTGAAGGGAGGTTGTAGGCAGGAGGGGGTTGGTCTCTTCTCTCAAGCAACCAGCACCAGAAGAAGAGGACACAGTCTCAAGCTGTGCCAGGGGAGGTTTAGGCTGGAGGTGAGGAGAAAGTTCTTCCCAGAGAGAGTTGTTAGCCATTGGAATGTGCTGCCCAGGGAGGTGGTGGAGTCCCCATCCCTGGAGGTGTTCAAGAGGGGATTGGAGGTGGCACCTGGTGCCATGGGTGAGTAGCCATGAGGTGCTGGGTGACAGGCTGGGCTTGATGGTCTCTGAGGTCTTTTCCAACCTTATTGACTCTATGATTCTATGATAAGGAAAACTGCAAGGCTGGAGGGGAAACTCCTCTGCCTGAAAGCCTTTGAGGTCAGACATGGGTCCAGCTGGACCACCTTTGGAACGGGAGGCTGCAGCATGAGGGTGAGCTGTGAGGGTCAGCCACCAGTGGGGCAGGATGGGGAATGCTCTTGGATGTACCAGCTGCCTCATTCCCACATGCCTCCCACCTCTGGGCAAAGGTTAAGGTCCTCAGCCCTGCTCCAGCACCTAAGTGTGCTTGAATTGCACATGGCTCCAAAATCCAGGTGGTACATCCCCATCATGGCTGATAACCCTCTTTAACCCCCTGGTCTCATCCCCAGCCACTGTTTTCTGCCTGTGACAGGAGTACAGTTTTTGTCCCAGTCTGTTCTCAGTGTGGACACAGGGGAGGCAGAGGAAAGTGTGAGGGCAGCAGGATGAAGCCCAGATCTGCCCATGCAAGAGGCTGGAGCTGGATGAGCATCACAAGCACAGTTCTTGGTGTAGTCCTGTCAGTGAGGGTGAGCAGTGAGCCAGCTGCTGAGGATGGGAGAGAGCAGTGAGCTGGTTTGCCTCTCAGAGCAGGTACCCACTTCATCAGTACCTGTCCCCAGCCCCTTGCTTCCTGTCTGGTCTGCCTCTCAGGTCCTTTCTGGGATGGTCATCCAAGAAGCAAGCCTCTGGCTGGAAAGGAGCACAGGAATGATGATCTCAGTAGAGACAAGCAGGGCTGTGGTGCTGTCCCTGCCCTGCATCATTGTCAGCCTCCTCTGAGCCCTGACCTGCTGCTGGAGGTCATCCTGGGACAGCCTGAAGGGTTGCCATCCCTCTTAACCCACCCTGCCTTGATCAGCAAACCCACCCACCCACCCTCCTCCTTCCCTCCACACCCCGCCTGAGCCCCCAACACCATCTCTGAGTCCTTCCCAAGGAGATGGGGACTCAGCCATAGCTGGAGTGGAGCAGTTTAGCTGAGGATACCTTGGCTGGGTCACCACAGTCCCTGGAGGGCTTCATCCTCTGTGGCACCAGCCCTGCCTCTTTCCCAACCCCCTTGTAAACTCACATCCATCACCACCCCAACCCTGCCAGCTCCTCTTATTTAAAGCTCAAGCTCCTCTCTCTCTCTCCTTTTCTGTGCCAGAAACCCTAATCTTCAGGCCAGGCATGCTGTGATGCATCAGCAGAGGAAGCAGGTACATCGTGCTCCCAGCCCTGGCAGATGCCAGGAGCAGGACAAAGAGGTGCCCAGGGATTTTATTTGGTCCCTGTGCCGCAGTGGGGACTGTTTAATACCCACCACAACGTGACCTCTGGATGCTGCATTCGGTAGCTGAGCCCAAGGAACTCTTTATTCCCTGCCCAGTGCTTTTCCTGTCCTGGTGGGAGCAGGGTTGGAGGGGAACGGGTGCTGGCAGATGGCAAGCGCCACAAACAAGCAGGAGATGATGAGATTTCAAGTGGCAGTCACAAGCTGGACCTTGCTGGTGACTTTCTGGCAGTGCTGGAAACCAGAGGGAAAGATCAAACTTCCCCAGGAGGTGGGTGGTGCAGCCTCCCAGCCACTGCTGCCTGCCCCTGCCTGAGCCAGGAGCAGAGGAAGTTCACCGGGAGGAGTCAGCGTGGATTCACGCAGGGGAGATCACACTTGACCGGTCTGACAGCCTCCTGTGGTGCTGTGACTCGTGGGGTGGGTGAGGGGAGAGCAGTGGGGGCTGTCTGCCTGTTGACTCCAGCGTGGCTTTGGGTGCTGTCCCCCATAATACCATCCTGCTAGGGAAGCACAGCAAGGGTGGGTTGGATGAGTGCACAGTGAGGTGGGCTGAGAACTGGCTGAAGGACAGAGCTCAGAAGGTTGTGATCAGCAGGGCAGAGCCTAGATGGAGGCCTGTTGCTTGCAGTGCTCCCCAGGAGTCAGGACTGGGTCCAGTCTTCATCAACAACCTGGATGAAGGGCTGGGGTGGATCCTCAGCCAGGTTGCTGATGGCACCAAGCTGGGAGCAGTGGCTGCCCTCCCACCAGGCTGTGCTGCCACTCAGTGAGAGCTGGGCAGAGGGGAATCTCTTGAAGTTCAGCAAGGGCAAGGGTAGAGTCCTGCCCCTGGGGAGGAATAACCCCTGCACCAGCACAGGTTAGGGGTTGGCTGCTGGAAAGCAGCTCTGCAGAAAGGGAGCTGAGGCTGTGGTGGACAAGGTTCCCACGAGCCAGCAATGTGTTCTCATGGCCAAGAACTCAAATGGTCTGCTGGGAGGCAAGGAGAAGAGTGTGGCCAGCAGGTCTAGGGAGGTTCTCCTCCCCCTCTACTCTGTCCTAGGGAGGCCACATCTGGAGTACTGGTTCTGATTCTGAGCTCCCCACTTTGAGAGCAAAAGAACTACTGGAGAGAGCCCAGCAGAGGCTACGAATGCTGAAAGGACTGAGCAGCTCTCTGATGGGGGAAGGCTGAGAGACCTGGGGCTGTTTAGCTTGGAGAAGAGCAGCCCCAGAGGGGATCTTAATGCTGATCAATAGCTAAAGGGAAGGGTGCCATAGGATGGGGCTCAGTGACAGGACTGGAGGCAACAGGTACGAACTGGAACCCAGGAAGCTCCATCTGAACATGGGGAGAAACTTCTTTCCTTTCAGGGTGATGGAACACTGGAAAAGGCTTCCCAGAGGTGTTGTGGAGTCTCCTTCTCTGGAGAGACTCCAAACCTGCCTGGATGTGATCCTGAGCAATCTGCTCTGGGTGACCCTCCTTTAGCATCAGGGCTGGTCTCCAGAGGTCCCTTCCAACCCACACCATGCAGGAGTTCTGGGTGCCCTTCCCAGGAAATCCCTGCAGGACTTGGAGCTTCTGGTCTCATGTCCTGTGTCCCCATGACTTAGAATCATAGAATCAATATGGTTGGGAAAGACCTCAGAGGTCATCAAGTCCAACCTGTCACCCAGCACCTCATGGCTACTAATCCATGGCACCAAGTGCCACATCCAATCCCCTTCTGAACACCTCCAGGTATGGGGACTCCATCACCTCCCTGGGCAGCACATTCCAATGGCTAACAACTCTCTCTGAGAAGAACTTTCTCCTCACCTCCAGCCTAAACTTCCCCTGGCACAGCTTGAGACTGTGTCCTCTTGTTCAGGTGCTGGTTGCTTGAGAGAAGAGACCAACCCCCACCTGGCTACAGCCTCCCTTCAGGGAGTTGTAGACAGCAAGAAGGTCTCCCCTGAGCCTCCTCTTCTGCAGGCTAAACAACCCCAGCTCCCTCAGCCTCTCCTCATAGGGCTGTGCTCAAGGCCTCTCCCCAGCTTCATTGCCCTTCTCTGGGCATGTTCAAGAGTCCTTCTTAACCTGAGGGCCCAGAACTGGACACAGGACCCAAGGTGTGGCCTGACCAGTGCCGAGTCCAGGAGCTCAATGACTTCCCTGCTCCTGCTGGCCACACTGTTCCTGATGCAGGCCAAGTCTAATCCCAGTGTGAGGATCTTTTAGCTATCCACCACAAGACCCTGACTGGCCTTAGATGAGGACACAGCAGTGGCTGGCCTGGAGGAAGCAAGATGGGCTGGGCCTGCTCCAGCATTGGCTGTGATTGATGCTGCTCCTGGGATGAGCTGAGGCTCCGGAGGGCAAAGCCCGTCCTCGGTCACGTTATTAAGGATTGAGTCATCAGGAGTGAGGACAAGGACGTCCAAATTAGTTGTCCAGGCAACCAGGATTATAGTGCTTCCTTCCCCCTCCCCCACCCTTTCTCCTTTTTGGATCATTGGTGATTTTTGAATGGAGCCCCTTGGGACTGCATGGGCAGGGATGGCAGCACCGTGTCCCACGCAGCCAAGCCCTCTGACAAACTCTGCAGGTCTGAGGATCTTCCCAGCTGCTTACTCCCTGCAGAGAAAGGCAGTTTCTGCAACAGGGCAGTTCCAGGTTAAACTCAGCATTTCTCTGAGGGTGAGTTGGGACCCTCAGCACTTTTGCAGGTCCCACCAAGCCAAGTGATACAGTTGAGACTCCTCAGGGACAGGATCCATCCAGAGGAACCTGGAGAAGCAGGACTGTGAGAACTCCTGAGGCTCACCCAGGCCAAGTGCAAGGTCACAGAATCACAGAATCACAGAATCAATAAGGTTGGGAAAGACCTCAAAGATCAAGTCCAACCTCTCACCCAACACCTCATAACTACTAACCCATGGCACCAAGTGCCACCTCCAATCCCCTCTTGAACACCTCCAGGGATGGGGACTCCACCACCTCCCTGGGCAGCACATTCCAATGGCTAACAACTCTCTCTGGGAAGAACTTTCTCCTCACCTCCAGCCCAAACTTCCCCTGGCACAGCTTGAGACTGTGTCCTCTTGTTCTGGTGCTGGTTGCCTGGGAGAAGAGACCAACCCCCTCCTGGCTACAACCTCCCTTCAGGTAGTTGTAGACAGCAAGAAGGTCTCCCCTGAGCCTCCTCCTCCTCTCCAGGCTAAGCAACCCCAGCTCCCTCAGCCTCTCCTCACAGGGCTGTGCTGGAGGCCTCTCCCCAGCCTCGTTGCCCTTCTCTGGACACATTCAAGTTTCTCAATGTCCTTCTTAAGCTGAGGGGCCCAGAGCTGGACACCTGGTCCTGCACCTAGGTTGGGGCATGTCTTGCCATGTCCCTCTCTCTGCTTCCCATCTTGTGTCCCCTGCAGGCTTCTTTGAGGTCCTGTGGCGGGCTTGTGTCTGAGGGTGGAATGTCCACTCACTTCCTCACATTCCATACCTGAGCTATTGTGTCCAGTCCTGGACTCCCCAGCTCAGGAGGGACAGGGAGTTGCAGGAGAGAGTCCAACAGAGGGCCACGAGGCTGAGGAGAGCGCTGGAGCATCTCTCTTGCAAGGAGAGGCTGAGAGACCTGGGGCTGCTTAGCCTGGAAGAGAGAAGGTTGAGAGGGGATCTCATAAACACGTGTTAAGTATCCAAGGAGGTTGTGAGGATGGGTCTGGGGTCTGCTCAGTGTGGCCAATGATAGGACAAGGGGCAACAAACACAAACCAGAATCCAGGAGGTTTCACTCAAACTTAAGGAGAACAATTCCTTACTTGGGGGGGCGACAGATCCTGGGAGAGGCTGCCCAGGGAGGTTGTGGAGTCTGCTGCTCTGGAGACCTTCAAAACCTGCCTGGCTGCATTCCTCTGCAAACTGGTTTTGGTGTACTTGTGGACTAGATGAGCTCCAGAGGCCCCTTCCAAACCCCTACCATTCTGTGATTCTCACAGGAGGAAGCAGCCTCAGGTTGTACCAGGGGAGGTTCAGGGCCAAAATGAGGAAGAAGATCTTTGGCAAAAGGATTATCAAGCCCTGGAACAGGGTACCCAGGGCAGTGGTGGAGTCACCATCTCTGTAACCACTGAAAAGCCATGGAGATATTTTTCCAGCTCTAGGATTCTTAGGACACCAGAAGGCCTTCCTGGAGAAATGTTCTCTCCTTAACATTTTACAGTGTCCTGTGCCACCCTCAACACATTCCCTCATGTTCCCATCCCTGGAGGCTTCTGAGGCCAGGCTGGATGTGGCTCTGAGCCACCTGATGCAGTGTGAGGTGTCCCTGCCCGTGGCAGGGGGTTGGAACTGGATGATCCTTGAGGTCCCTTCCAACCCTGACAATTCTATGATTCTAATGTCCCAACCAGCTCCATGGTACTGGAATGTTGAGATGCATTCTGGATGGTACTGGAATGCTGAGATGCATTCTGGGATGGTACTGGAATGCTGAGATGCATTCTGGAATGGTACTGGAATGCTGAATGCTGAGATGCATTCAGCCTCTGGAGTCAGGACCTCCCCTGCCCCACTGTCCCTGGGACAAGCATGATGCAAGCACCCTGGGCAATGCTACTGCAAGCCCACAGCCTGATGCTGCTAAAAATACCCTCCATGTATCAGAGTGGTGACAGCTAAAGCCTCCTCCTCCTGATTTACAGCACCTCCAGCTGCAGTGTTGCCTCCCTGGGGCATCACACCCGCACTGATCCCTGTGGGATCACGGAGATTGACTTTGGAGGCGACATTCCCAGCACAAGGGAGAATCCCTACACAGAGGTAGCTTCACAGGGCTGTTTTCTCCAAGGAACCCAAGGAGGAGCCTGCATGATGTGGCCTCTCCAGCCATTTGGGTTGGAAGAGACCTTAAAGCTCATCAAGTCCAGCCTCTAATCCAGCACTGACAAGTAAGCACTACCACGTGTCCCTCAGCAGCACAGCTACATGGCTTTCCAATCTCTCCAGGGATGATGACTTCACCACTGCCCTGGGCAGCCTCTTCCAGGCTTTGACAACACTTCCAGGGAACTGCTCAGCCTAAATCTCCCCTGGCACAACTCGAGGCCATTTCCTCTCATCCTAGGTTTGTTCCTTGGGGGAAGAGATTGACTCCTGCCTGGCTCCAGCCTTCATTCAGGGAGCTGTGGAGGGCAAGGTCTCGATGGTCTCAGAGGTCTTTTCCAACCTGGTTAATTCTATTCCATTCTCCTCTCAGCCTTCTTTTCTCCAGGCTAAACAACCCCAGTTCCCTCAGCTGCTCCTCACCAGACTTGTGCTCTAGAGCCTTCCCCAGCTTTGCTGCCCTTCTCTGGACATGCTCCAGCACTTCAATGTCCTTGTTGAAGTGAGAGGCCCAAAAGTGGACCCCAGATTCAAGGTGTGGCCCCACCAGCACAGGAGGACAATCCCTGCCCTGGTCCTGCTGGCCACGCTCTTGCCTATCCAAGCCAGGATGCTGTTGGCCTTCTTGGCCACCTGGACACATGCTGCCTCATCTCCATCTGGCTGTCAGCCAGCAGCCCCAGGTCCTTTTCTGCCAGGCTGTTTCCAGCCCCTCTGCCCCAAGCCTGGATTGTTCATGGCTTTGTTGTGAGTCAAGTGCATGACTGGAGCTTGGCCTTACTGAGGGCCCCACTCTGCCAGGATGATGCCCAACATCGACTCTCTCAGTCAGATGCTGCTTAAAGCCCTGAGCTTCCCCAACTCCCTCCTCTGATACAGGGTGGTAAGGCTGGCCATGCCCCAGCAGCCTTGAACTCCAGCTCTGTTGGCCTCCTGTTCCTTATTGTTTTGATGGGGGGGGGAAAGGCTTTGAAGAACAAACTCCAAACAGCTATTTTAAGGGGAACAGCCTAATGCAGAAAAAAGGCCCTGGTTCTGCCAACATGGCATCACAGCGTGGCAGCAGGCATGGCTTCTCCTGAAGCTCAGCCCCATCCATGCCCAATTTAGGTGAAACTATTTGCCAGCAGAAGCAGATACACCACAGAGGCTTCCCAGAGGTCCCACTCAGGAGGTCACTGTGGCAGGACAGGATGGCTCTTGCCTTGTGTCCCACGTCCACGGGGTGAGGAGGAGAGCTTTGTGGCCAGGCTGCTGGCCCCAGACCCCACCACAGCCCCCTTGCTCCATCCCACCTGGATGGGTGGAGTGCACTGCAGCTCTGTGTGAGCTGAGGTGATGCTTTTTGTGAGGGAAGAACCAGCTTCTGGCATGCAGCCTGGAGAGAGGGAGGCTTAAAGGGAGACCTTCTTGCTCTCTGCAACTCCGTGATAGGAGGTTGGTGTGAGGTGGGAGTCGATCTCTTCTCCAAGAAATGATGACAGGAAGAGAGGAAAGAGGGTCTGGCTGCACCAGGGGAGGTTTGTGTTGGACATGAGGAGCTATTTATCCATGAAAAGGGTTGTCAGGGCCTGGAAGAGGCTGCCCAGGTAATGTTCAAGACCCCGTCCCTGGAGGGGTTGGAAAAGCCTCCAGTGTTTGAGTCCCCATCCCTGGAGGGCTTGGAAAAACCTCCAGTGTTCAAGTGCCCATCCCTGGAGGGGATGGAAAAGCCTCCAGTGTTCAAGACCCCATCCCTGGAGGGGATGGAAAAGCCTCCAGTGTTCAAGACCCCATCCCTGGAGGGGTTGGAAAAACCTCCAGTGTTCAAGACCCCATCCCTGGAGGGCTTGGAAAAGCCTCCAGTGTTCAAGACCCCATCCCTGGAGGGGTTGGAAAAACCTCCAGTGTTCAAGACCCCATCCCTGGAGGGCTTGGAAAAGCCTCCAGTGTTCCAGTGCCCATCCCTGGAGGGCTTGGAAAAGCCTCCAGTGTTCCAGTCCCCATCCCTGGAGGGGTTGGAAAAGCTGTGTAGATGCGGTGCTGAGGGACAGGGTTTAGTGGTGGCCTGGCAGTGCTGGGTTAACAATTAGACTTGATGGCATGAAAGGTCTTTTCCAACCGAAAGACATGAGCCTGTGATTCTGCGAGCTGCTGCTGGCCCCTCTGTGGAGCCCCAGCCCCGCACAGGCACAAGCTGGGCAGCCATGGGGTCTGCTCTCCTTCACCTTGAGAGCAAACCGGCCGACAGGAGCCATCAAATATTGATGCTTTCCGTTCACGAGGCCCTCAGCGGTAGGTTGTGGTCAGTGGAGGGGGAGGCTGATGTTCTGCATCTCTCCCAGGGCTGTTCAGATGATCAATGACGACAGAGGGGACAGCAGGAGGGAACACCCTGGTGCCCTTGTCCCTTGTCTCGTCGGCTGTGAGCTGCAGCCCGCAGCGGTCCTTGGGCTGCAGAGGGCCAGCCGCCTCACCTGCTGAAGCTGCTGACTTCCTGCACCCTCCTTGGCAAGTCCCAGCTTGCCCCCGAGCTTCCCGGGAGCCTGGGGAGGAGCAAAAGCCGCAGCCCCGAGCCGCAGCGAGCAGCTCCCCCTCTGCAGCACGCTGGCCCTGCAGATGAGTCTCCATCTGGGATGAAGGACATTGTGAAGGGCACCACCAAGAGCACAGGCTCAGCAGGAGGTGCCTGGAGGGACATCTGTGGCTGGGGAATGGCAAAGGGGTGGGCAGGACTCTGCTGGCAGAGGGGTTCATCAGCACTGAGGGCCATGGGCAGGCTTGGCTCTTTGGAGGGGATAGAGAAGCTTTGCCCAGGGTTTGGGTTTCCCCTGACTAGAACTGGGCTTAGCAGCCTTTACAAGCACCCTCTCAAGGCTGATGGTGGAGGTGGGATCCTGATCTCGTTTCTTGAGACTCTCTGGAGGAAGGGCATGTGGGGAAAGCTTGCATCAGCTCTCAGTCCCAAGGGGCTGTCAGGACTCTGCCTGTGGGCCTCCAGATTGGGTGCCCACAAGCCTGTGACCCATGCTGAGGTTCCACTCTGGGTGAAGGAAGGTACTGGGGGCTGTTTCTTTATTCTCTTTATCAGTGACCTGTATGAGGGGATTGAGAGCACTCTAAGCCAGCTTGCAGATGACACATAGTTGGATGGGAGTGTTGATCTGCTGCAGGGTCAGGAGGCTCTGCAAAGAGATGTGGCCAGGCTGGATTGATGGGCTGAGGCAAATGGGATGAGGTTTAACAAAGCCAAGTTCTGGGTACTGCCCTTGGGTTGCAACAACTGCATGAATGTTCCAAGCCTGGGGAAGAGTGACTGGAAACAGCCTGGCAGAAAAGGACCTGGGGGTGCTGGCTGACAGCCAGGTGAAGATGAGCCAGCAGTGTGCCCAAGAAAGCCAACAGCACCGTGGCTTGGATCTGCAAGAGTGTGGCCAGCAGGACTAGGACGGGGATTGTCCTCCCTTACTGGCCACTGGTGAGGCCACAGCTCAAATCCTGGCTCAGTTTTGGGCCCCTCACTCCCAGGAGGACATTGAGGTGCTGGAGCATGTCCAGTGAAGGGCAAGGAAGCTGCTGAGGGGTCTGGAGCACAAATCTTGTGAGGAGCAAGTGTGAAAAAAAAGACTGGATGTGGCACTTGGTGCCATGGTTTAGTTGGTTAGGTGTTGGGGGATAGGTTGGACTTGATGATCTCAAAGGTCTTTTGCAGCCTGGTTAATTCTGTGGTTCTGTGAAAGGAGCAGCTGAGAGAGCTGGGGTGGTTTAACCTGAAAAAAGAAGCTGAATGGAGACCTTCAAAGCACCATCTGTCTGCAAGATCCCAAAGGCAGAGAAGAGGAAGGCAAAGCTCTCACAGACACTGTTGTTTGGCTTGCTCATAACCTCTCTTCCTTCCCAGGACTGAGTTCAGATGCCCACTGGGATCCGTGAGATGCATCATCTGCAAGAACAGCTATGTTATCTTGAAGGATGAGCACAAAGGAAGTTGAAACCTCCAGGCTTTGAGAAGTAAAAGCTTGTTTTCAAGGAAGCTGGCTCCCTGGTCCCCAGACACCAAAACGAGAGAGAGAGAGAGAGGAGAGAGAGAGAGAGAGGTCCTCTTGCAGTAGATGATTCCAGGCCAAATCACCACTAAACCACATCCCTCAGCACCAGATCAACATGATTTTTCAATCCCTCCATGTGAGAGGCCTCCACCACTGCCTGGGGCAGCCTCTTCCAGGCCTTAGCAACACGTGTGGGGCAGGAGTTGTTCCTCATGTCCAGCCTAAACCCATGGCAGTCCGCACCGGCTCTGCAAAGTGAGGACTCCTGCGGACCAGCTGGAAGGGGCTTGGCCAGGTGACTGGGAAGCTCCCACCTGAACAACCAATATCCCACTCCATCCCTGTGGCCAACATCCTGATTTTGGCTGATGTGCAAACGCTGCTTTCATCCCCTTGAGGTCCTTACTGCTGTTACGAGGCTGGGATGGAGCCTGAGCCCTTCAGGGCTTGTTAGCAGCAGCAGCAGCACAGCCCCAGCCCCTCTGGGCTCCTCTTTGCTGATCTCAGAGGGGTTTGTAACTATGGGCACCACGCACAGCCCCGGTAATGAGCTGGGCTGGAACCAGAGCCCAGGGCAGGGCAGAGTGCTGGGGCACAGCTCAGGATTCCAATCATCTCCGAGGACCATGACCCCGGAGCTGCAGGATGATGCTGCCTGTCAAGCTGGGCTCTGGGCACTGCCTGGGAAAGTGGTGGCTTTGGGGACAGGCTGTTCCCTTCTTCCTCTTGCCTGTCAGGGGTTTATTTTTGCTTTCTGGTGGAAATTGGATTTTCTCTGATGTCATTCTTCTGCTGTCACATCAGGGGCTTGCGGCTTCCCTGCCTCTCACCGCTCCCTGGTGCTTTCCTCTGCTTGCTTCAAACAGCTCTGTGAGGGTGCTGGAGCCCTGCAGCAGGTTGACCAGAGAGGCTGTGGAGAATCCTTCTCTGGAGAGATTCCAAACCCACCTGGGCAGCCTGCTGTGGGTGACCCTGCCTCAGCAAGGGGGTTGGACTAGATGATCTCCAGAGGACCCTTTCAACCCCCACCATGATGTGACTCAGTGACAACTGAGGGCTCAGCTGTCTTCAGTTCTTTGGTTTTCACCCTACACTCCCTGCTGGAGTCGGCACAGATGCTCTGAGATCTCACCACCAGTTCACCAGTGGTCCTGAGCATGTGTCCTGCAATAACAGTCAGGAGGAATGGGGTTTGCTTTAGTCTGAGAAAAGGCAGTGCCAGGGACACCTGGGCCTGCCAAAATAGGAAGGGACTGTGCTGCCCCCTGTTCTGCTTTCCTGCTGGCCAGCAGAGAAGCCCCAGCCCAAAATACAGCATGGGAGGGGAAAGCTGAGGAGAATATGTCTAGAAAGAAAAGTAAACAAGGTCAGTGAAGGGATATCCTCAAGAAGAGGATAACAAGGATGGGACAAGGAGTGCTAAGGACAAGCCCTGTGAGGAGAGGCTGAGGGAGCTGGGGTTGCTCAGCCTGGAGAAAGAGGAGGCTCAGGGGAGACCTTCTTGCTGTCTACAACTACCTGAAGGGAGGATGTAGCCAGGTGGGGGTTGGTCTCTTCTGCCAGGCAACCAGCACCAGAACAAGAGGACACAGTCTCAAGCTGTGCCAGGGGAGGTGCAGGCTGGATGTTAGGAAGAAGTTCTTCCCAGCAAGAGAAATTGGCCATTGGAATGTGCTGCCTGGGGAGGTGGTGGAGTCCCCATCACTGGAGGGGCTCAAAAGGTTCTGCCTGGGAGCAGAAGACTCCAGTCTTACATCCTTTCTTACACCACTTAGCCCCCTTGGAAGCACAGTTCCAAGCCCCATGGGCTGCCCAGGAAACTGCTGGAGTCCTCATCCCTGGAGGGATTTACAAGACTTGTAGATGTGCTGATACGTTGAGACCCAAGTCACCACTCAACCGTGGCCCTCAGCACCACAGCTCCACAGCTTTTCAATCCCTCCAGGGATGGGGACTCCACCAGTGCCCTGGGCAGCCTGCTCCAGGGCTTGACAACCCTTTGCATGAAGAAATTGTTCTATATAGAATAGAATAGAACCTAAACCTCCCCTTGTGCAACTTGAAGCTGTCTGCTCTTCCTCTCTCACTTGTTCCTTGGGAGAAGGAACCCCACCTCACCCCAGCTTTCTTTCAAGCAGTTGTGCAGGGAGTGAGGAGGTCTCACCTGAGCATCCTTTTCTCCAGCCTAAACCATCCCCGTTCCCTCAGCTGCTCCTCACAAGACTTGTGCCCTAGACCCCTCACCAGCTCTATTACCATGATTTGGCCATGTTCCAGCACCTCAATGCCCTTCTTGGAATGAGGGACCCAAACCTGAACCCAGGATCTGACGCCGTAATCCCCTGGATCCCTCGGGGGCGACACCTCTCACCCGCCGGCTGCTCAGGGGACAGATGCCAGAAGCGCCACAGGAGGGATGTGTCTGATTTTTTGGCTGGAGCTACCCAGCTTGGGCACCACTTTCTCTCACTTGCAAGAGGTGAGGAATCCCTCTCTTCACAGCCCAACAATCACTCCCTTCTATCCACTCTTTCCCAGGCTTCTCAGTGCAATCCTTGGCTGCCGGAGCGAGGAGGAAGCGCTGCCAGCCGCATGGACCGGCGCCAAGCTTCAGACGCGCTGCAAAGGAGATGAAAAGGGGTTTTGCCCTTCATAGCTATGAGCAGTTAAATACCTGGTGCCAGCTGATGCCAGCACCGGATGGCACAAACCACCGTGGCCAGAAGCCGCTGTGTTCCCAGCACGGGCTCTCACGCAGCCAGGGCGGGAGAAGGGGACGTGATCTAGGTCACAGCAGCCCGCCGAGGAGCCATCTGGACCTGGCACAGGGCTGGATCCTGCCCTGCTTGTGCCTGTGGACCTGGGACATCACCTCAAGGCCTGTCTGGTGCAGGTTGAGACAACAGTGGGAAAGAAGGAAGTTTTGTTGGAGTCGCTGCATCCCTCACAGAATCACAGATTCAGAGACGCTCAGGCTGGGAAAGAGCCTCAGGATCACCAAGTCCAACCAGCAGCCCTACTCTGCAAGGCTTGCCCCCAAACCCTGTCCCCAGGCACCACATCCAAATGGCCTTCAAACACATCCAGGGTCGTGACTCAACCACCTCCCTGGGCAGCATATTGCATGCCTGACCACTCTTGCTGGGAAAAGATCCTTCCCAGCAGCTGTGGGCACATGGTGGTCACCAAGAGCCTGGCTGGGGTGCTTGGTGCCATGGTTTAGTTGATGAGATGGTGCTGGGTGATAGGTTGGACTCAACGATCTCAAAGGTCTTTTCCAACCTGGTTCATTCTGGTTCTAAAGGCCAAACCATGGCCAAGGGCTGACTGATTGTGGAAGAGATGATGCTTGCAGGCCCAGGTCTGGTATCTAGAGGGCAGAGTAGAATATAGAATATAGAATGTGGAATATAGAATGTGGAATATAGAATGTGGAATATAGAATATAGAATATGGAATATAGAATATGGAATATAGAATATAGAATTAACCAGGTTGGAAGAGACCTTCAAGATCATGGAGTCCAACCCATCACCCAACACCATCTCATCAACTAACCCATGGCACCAAGCACCCCAGCCAGTCTCCTCCTAAACACCTCCAGGGATGGTGACTCCACCACCTCCCTGGGCAGCACATTCCAATGGCAAATCACTCTCTCTTTGAAGAATTTCTTCCTAACATCCAGTCTAAACCTCCCCTGGCTTCTTTCCTCCTTTACTCCACGGTCCTGGCCCACACATATGCAGCTCCAGAGCCCTATAGATCTCTGGCAGTCCTCTGGCAGCCCAGGCATGCCTAGCTCTCTGAAAGAAGCTCTAGGAAATCCCCAAAGGGAACCTTAGCCATTGTCCCAGAACAGTGCTCTTCAGCTCTAGCTGAGGGGAAGGGACAATCTCAGCTCAGCCCTTGGGCCAGCTGCCTCCTCAGGTGACCTTCTTAGACATCTGTGTGGAAGGAGAAAAGTGACTGGTGAGACCCTGGCACAGGTTGCCCAGGGAGGTGGTGGAAGCCTCATCCCTGGAAGCTTTTAAGGCCAGGTTGGATGTGGCTGTGAGCAAGCTGCTGTAGTGTGAGGTGTCCCTGCCCATGGCAGGGGGGTTGGAACTGGTTGAGTCTTGAGGTCCCCTCCAGCCCTGACAATTCTGTGATTTTAAGATTCTATGACTTCTGCTCTGTGTAACCACCACCTGGGCTCTCCTCCCTCACAAAGTCTCTCCAAGGCCCATGGCACTCCCTTTCCTCATGGGATTGCCCTCTTCTTTACAGAACATCCAGCTCTTGGATGGTCACACGAGCAGCAGGTTTCATCTCTCCATCAGCAGGGCCCTTCCCAAGCCTGGCAGCACCCAATGCAACCATGGCAGCACACATTCCAGCCCTGAAAGCACCCATCCTAAGCCTGGCAGCACCCATCCTAGCCCTGGCAGCACACCGTCACTTGTTCCTTGGGAGAAGATGTTGCTCCCCACCTCACTCCAACCCCCTTCCAGGGAGTTGTAGATACTCTCCCCTGAGTCTCTTTGTCTCCATGCTAGAGAACCCCAGATGCCTCAGCTGCCCCTCAGAAGACTTGTGCTCTTCACCCTTCACAAGGATGCTGCTCTTCTTCCATGCTGTGTCCAGGGAGCAGTTAAAAGGGATCTCACTTGTCTCATGGGTGGTTGGAGTTTGTAGGGACTCAGGATGGCAAAGGAGGGCTCTTCATATCTCTCCATCCACCACTGACCAGCAAATGCCAGCCTGGGATGTAGGAAGGGTCCCATGTGCCTTCAGCAAGTGGTAAGACAAGAGGAAATGAGCTCAGGTTTAGGTTAGACATGAGGAACAATTTCTTTCCCCAAAGGGTTGTCAAAGCCTGACACAGGCTGCCCAGAGCAGTGGTGGAGTCCCCAACCCTGGAGGCACTGAAGAGATGTGTAGATGTGGTGCTGAGGGACCTGGCAGTGCTGGGTTAAGTGCTGGATTGGATGATCTGCAAGGCCTTGGTCAGCCACCATGATTCCATGATTGTCCTTCTCTTAGCAAAGCAACTTCTCCAGCTCACCGGAGCCAGCTTTCCTCTGCACGATTCCCCCCACTCCCATTACACTTAGTCCACTTCTGGCCATCCCACAGCACCTCTGGTCAGAGCCAGCACCACGGGCACTGCTGGAGCCTGGCACAATGTGCCTGTCCACCACTTCTTGTCCTTCTCATCTCTGAGCCAGGACCCTTCCCAAAGCTCCGGGCAGACGCCAGCAGCAGCTCCTTGGCTGAGCTGGGCTCGCAGCAAGTTCTGAGAGGCCTGTGCACTTGGCAGGAGAGCAGGAGGTTGGCAGCAGCCCACAGCTCAGCTCAGCCTCAGCCAGCCAACCATCCTTGCTGTTATTGCAGCTTGCTGGGCTTTACGTAAGCCTGGCGCGGCCCTGGAGAACCCTCCGTGGCGTGGGGAGGCAGAGCGACTGAGAGCCACAGCATTGCTTGGGCTGAAGGGGAGCCTGAGAGGTCACCCAGGTTTGCAGGCACAAGGACAAACCCCAGAGCATGCCAAGGTTGCTGTATCTCACTGAATGCCACCCGCTGTTTGGGGGTGCTGCCACTGTGTCAGAGGTCCTGGGGAGGGAGAAGGTTCTGCTGTGGGTTACAGGTGGCAGCAACAGCCTGGCCAGCAGGACTAAGGCACAGATTGCTTCCCTGTGCCGGGCACTGGTGAGGCTATGTCTCGAGTACTGGGTTCAGATCTGGACCCCTCACACCAGCAAGGACATTGAGGTGATAGAATGTGTCCAAAGGAGGACAATGAAGCTGGTGAAGGGTCTAGAGCCCAAGCCTTGTGAGGAGCAGCTGAGGGAACAGGGATTGTTTGGCCTGGGGAAAAGGAGGCTGAGGGAAGACTCTCTACAGCTCCCTGAGAGAAGATTGCAATGAGATGGAGTCTGTCTCTTCTCCCAAAGAACAAGTGACAGGACAAGAGGGAACAGCCTCAAGTTACACAAGGAAAGGTTTGAGCTGGACATGAGGAGCAATTTCTTCCCCAAAAGGATTGTCCAAGCCTGGAACTGGCTGCCCAGGGCAGCGGTGGAGTTCCCATTCCTGGAGGGATTGAAAAGTCATACAGGTGTGATGCTGAGGGCCATGGCTGAGTGGTGACCTGGCAGTGCTGGGTTAATGGTTGGACTTGATGAACTTGAAGGTCTCTTTCAACCTAAACAATGCTATGATGTTGAGAGCCCAGAGCTGAGAGGGCACAGTGGCTGTTTCCACCTTGTGAAGGCACCAGGGGTGGGCAGCCTCTCTGGAGCCAGTCAAACACCATAAATGTCTCCTGCACACCCACCCCAGGCTCTGCCTGGCTCCATCCCACCCTGTGGCAGGGCAAGACAGCCCTGGAACAGGTTGCCTGTGCTGGTGCAGTGTGTGTGGCAGCTCAGAGAGGAGGACAGGACGTGCCACCCCCTCTCCGGTGAGCAGAAATGATGCCATTCCCACTGGGTCTGGTGCACTGCACAGCAGTGCCTCAACCCTGTGCCTGTGGACAGTGGCATGGGGAGTGTCTGTGGACTTGCTTGTCTGCACAACTGGGCACCAGCAGCTCCCAGAGCTGAGAGGTGGGATATGAGAAGTAGCTCTGAGGGTTGCAAGAGGTAACTCAAGCTGTGGCAACCCTCCTGCATCCTCTCTGGCTGTGCATGTGGCATAGTGGGGTCCCGTGATGGGACCAGACTCTTTCCAGTGGTGTCCAGTGACTGCACAAGGGCCAATGGACACAAGCTGGAACCCAGGAGGTTCCATCTGAACATAAGGAATAACTTCTTTCCTGTGAGGGTGCTGGAGCCCTAGACCAGGCTGCCCAGAAAGGTTGTGGAGTCTCCTTCTCTGGAGAGTTTCCAAACCTGCCTGGACATGATCCTGAGCCACCTGCTCTGGGTGACCCTGCTTTAGCAGGGGAGTTGGACTAGATGATCTCCATAGGTCTCTTCCAACCTCCACCAAGCTGGGGTTTGGGGATTCTGTGATGCCAGGCTTGGGCTGTCAGGCTGAGGAGCCTTGGTAGGGTGTTTTGGACCTGCAAACCGCACTGTTTGGGGCTGGGAAACCTGCTTCCACGGCATCTACCATGCTGCAAAGACAAAACCAGCCACTCCCAGGCTGGGCTTATCAGCCACTTGCAAGAGCTCTCCTATGGCACGTGCTGGGGTCAGGGTCATTGTCTTTATGTGCCACTTCAAGCCAGGGCAACTGCTGGGCCGTCCTTGTTTTGACTGCATTGCTCCATATTTACATTGCTTCTCTTTTATTAGCATTCTTGGGCCTGTCTCTGTGACAGCAGCAGTTCTGTGCTTCAAAGGAGGCAGAATAACACCCTCTGGGACAGCCTGCTGGTGGCTTCCAGTTCTCCTTCAGCTGGGTCTCGAGCCTTGGCCCCGTCACAGTGTGTGCGCCTAAAACAGGCACTCGCGAAACGAGAACTCCGCTGCTCCCCAGCCCTCAGGGCGTGAGAGGTGGAGGAAAAGCTTCAGATCAGCTCTGAGTCCTGTGTCCAGCTCTGGGCCCCTCAGTTTAGGAAGGATGTTGAGGTGCTGGAAGGTGTCCAGAGAAGGGCAACAAAGCTGGGGAGGGGTTTGGAGCACAGCCCTGGGAGGAGAGGCTGAGGGAGCTGGGGTTGCTTAGCCTGGAGAAGAGGAGGCTCAGAGGAGACCTTCTTGCTCTCTACAACTACCTGAAGGGAGGTTGTAGCCTGGTGGGGGGTTGGTCTCTTCTCCCAGGCAACCAGCACCAGAGCAAGAGGACACAGCCTCAAGCTGTGCCAGGGGAGGTTGAGGCTGGGTGTTAGGAAGAAGTTCTCCCCAGCAAGAGAGATTGGCCATTGGAATGTGCTGCCCAGGGAGGTGGTGGAGTCCCCATCCTGGAGGTGCTTAGGAAGAGCCTGGCTGGGGTGCTTGGTGCTGTGGGTTAGTTGATGAGATGGTGTTGGGTGATAGGTTGGACTCAATGACCTCAAAGGTCTCTTCCAACCTGCTTAATTCTGTATTCCCATGCCCCATTTTCAGCTGAGTAACTTAGATCTGCTTGATCTACTTCAATAATGATAAACCTCTCTCTTTTTTTTTCTCCAGCCACTGAAATGTATCCTGCCCATTTGGAGTCCAGCAGCTTTGTCTCTCTCCATTGTCTGGAGGGAGAAATCAGCAGAGAATCACAGAATGCTTTGGGCTGGAAGGGATCTGTGAAGGCCATCTTGTCCAGGCCCCCTCTCCCCCCTCCCCATTCAGCAGGGACCAGAGCAGGTTACTCAGAGCCCCATCCAGCCTTACCTGGAATATTGCCAGGGATGGGCTGCCTACCACCCCTCTAGGCAACCTGGGCCAGCATCTCAGAGGACAGCTCACCTTACACTGCCTTAAACACCCTGCAGAGAATGTGCTGAATCACTGAGCTCCTTCTGCTGGGCATGGGTTTGGGAGCCCTCCAAGAGGGCAATAACCTTCTGGAGAAGCTAAGAGCTAAGCAGCTGCAAGCAGGTCCTGCTCCTCCCAGCACCACTGGATCCAGAAGACAATCTCTGTCCAGAGCCTCCTTGTTCAGGCAGGACCTGGATTAGGAAACTCTGTGCTGCCCAGAGGGCTGGGGTCAGCAGAACAATTCCATCAGCAGGGCTCATAAGTGAATGGCACATGAATGCAAGCTTGTGCCAGCAAGAAAAGAAGAGTTCATTACATCTATACTCTTCCCCCATGTGGTTTCCTTGCCCCTAAGTGGAATGAAGCAGCCATGAGAAGACCCTCTTCCCATAAAAGCATCGCTGAGGAAGCAAAATCATCATTCCTGGGCTGGAACAGGGGTCCATTGAGTGGATTTTCTCCATAAATAGCCTTTGAGCAGAGCTCTGGGTCTCATCCAGGCCAGTTCTGGTCTCTTTTCCCTGGGAATTGGTCTGGGAATGGCTTGAATCCCACATCTTTTGGTATGGAGCCTACCCAGGAGCAAGAGCGATGGGGTATCAGTAGCACCCTGCAAGGAGATTCCCAGCAGACATTTTGGGAGAAGATTTGTTGTGTGTGAACATGGAGGATTGGAAATCTCTCCTGATGGACCTGCTGCTCGTTCCCACACCTCTTCCCTCTCAGGGCTAAAGGAGGCCAAAGCTTCCCTGCTGATAGTCTGCCCCTTCCTGGAGAGCCCAAGGCAGAATTTGTATTACCTGACCTCCACAGGACTGGGAGCAGGACTTGTCTCCTGGTCTCCTGCCTCTGCCATGACACTGGGAACCAGCTAATTGCCAGTGTGAGACACTTGAGAAGGACCTAAAGGAGCCCCTGGGTATGAAGAGCATCAGGGATGGAGTCCCTTTCCCAGATTTCTGCCACAAGGGCAATGTGGCTGTGGGAACAAGTTTCTCAGAGAGGTGATGGAAGCCAAATCCCTGGAACCATTCTGGGTCAGGTTGGACAAAGCTCTGAGCAATCTGCTCTGCTTGAAGAGGTCCCTGCTAACTGCAAGGGAGTTGGACTTGACCACCTCTAAAGATCACTTCCAACCCCAAACATTCTATGTGTCTGTGATTTCAGTGTACACTTCAGGATATCCACCAGCTCCTGATGGTGGGATTGTCCAGACAGGGTTGGGTCTGTTCTGCTCCTGTCCTCAGCTGGGGTTGTCCTCATTCTCCATGAATGGAGACAAAACTGGGGGCTAGGTGACTTTTTGATCCCACCAAGTGTTGCTGGCAGGAAGCTTTCCCTTTCCTGTGACATCTGGATGTCTATCACTAGGCTTCAGAGTTGCCATATTCCCTTTTTAGTTTGATATGAGTCTCCCCTTGGCAGAAGGAGGTGATGATGACTTGCACCTGGAATCATAGACTCACAGAATCAATGAGGTTGGAAAAGACCTCAAAGATCATCAAGTCCAACCTGTCACCCAACACCTCATGGCTACTAAACACCTAACTAACACCTCTGGCAGTCTGGGCCCTGTTACCACAACTTTGCTGCTTCCTCAAGGCTTGATGTGTGTGTTATTCCCAGTGCTTGGGAAGGAGACAGCCAGGCCCAAAGAGGAGGTTTCACATGAACACAAGGAAAAACCTTTTCACCATGAGGGTGACAAAGCCCTGGAACTGGCTGCCCAGAGAAGTTGTGGAGTCTCCTGCTCTGGAGACATTCAAAACCTGCCTGGATGTGTTCCTGCGTGACCCACTCTAGGTGACCCTGCTCTGGCAGCGGGGTTGGACTCAATGATCTTTAGAGGTCACCTCCAACCCCAAACATTCTGGGAGTCTCTGTGAAATCTCCCCAGGGTGATGCTTCCCTCCACTGCTGCTGAGATCTGCTGGCCATGACCCAAGGGCTGGCAAGCTCTGCCTGTGGGCAGAGAGCTCTGAGCTGGGCTGGGACTCCCCCCAAAACTAAAGCGTCGGGTGCTTGGGTGCCGCTGCTCCCCAGGCTTTGGGAAGGAGCTGGGGAAGGTGGAGGGGGGGGGCAGGGAAATCAAAGGAAAAAGAAAAACCAACCCAACCCAACCCAACAAAACCAAGCAAAACAAGAAGTTTGTATTCCCAGAACTGACAAAACAGCTCTGCTCCTCTTGCTGAGCCGGGGATCAGACCTCCGTGTTCCTGACGGGTGAATAACTTACAGCAAGAGGATGTATTTATAGCAGCAGGCTCATGAGTTTTTAATTAAAATTCCATTTTCTTTTGCTCCAGATGGCATGAACAAACCCTTTTGGTGTTTTCCTTGGGTTTTCAAGGGATCACGAGGCCCTTGCCAGGCTGGGGTTGGTTTGGGGGGAGGCAGGGGAAGGGAAGGGTGCAGGGAGGGTCCTCGTGTCTTACGCAGCATATTGGCTGCCTTTATGGATTTGCTGGGGGGTGGGGGGAGGGGGTGTAGAGAAGTTGGCTTGCTCCCCCCTGCCCATCCCACCCCCCTTCACCTCTGCAGACAAGTGTCAGGTCCTGGGGGCCGCATCCAGCCCAGCCCCAGCGACAAGGAGAGCAGCTCCCGGAGCAGGGATGGCTTCACGTCAGGAAAAATCAGATCAGGAAATCAAAGCACTTCGCAGAGCTAAATCGAGCTGGCTGGAGAGGCTGCCGACGCGCTGGGCAGCCACGGTGCCAACCGCATCAGCCTGGCTGCGTGCTGCTGCCCAGGCTGCTGCCACGGGGTGCAGGGCACCCCACCACTCCCGCACCAGAATGCCCCACCGGGATGCAGCCAGGGAGCTGGCCAGGATGGAGCAGTGGGCCAAGGCCAAAGGGATGAGGTTCAACAGGGCCAAACGCTGCACATTGGTCACAACAACTCCATGAAGCTGCTAGGGGAGGTTTAGACTGGATGTTAGGAGGAAGTTCTATACAGAGAGAGTGATTGGCCATTGGAATGTGCTGCCCAGGGAGGTGGTGGAGTCACCATCATTGGAGGTGTTCAGGAGGAGACTTGATGGGGTGCTGGGTGCCATGGTCTAGTTGTTTGGGTGGGTTGGATTGGTTGATAGGTTGGACGCAATGATCTTGAAGGTCTCTTCCAACCTGGTGTATTGTATTGTATTGTAATGTATTGTATTGTATTGCATTGTATGAACAATCCAGGCTTGGGGAAGGGGCTAGAAAGTGCCCAGTGGAAAAGGACCTGGAGGTATCCCAGCAACTTCATAGGGTCAAGAAGGTTGGTCATCAGCCAAGCTGTCCCAGTGAACCATGGCACCAAGAGAATCCCCTCTTGAACACCTCCAGGATGGTGACTCACCACCTCCCTGGGCAGCACATTCCAATGGCAACAACTCTCTCTGTGAAGAACTTTTCCTCACCTCCAGCCTAAACTTCCCTGGCACAGCTTGAGACTGTGTCCTCTTGTTCTGGTGCTGGTTGCCTGGGAGAAGAGACCAACCCCCACCTGGCTACAACCTCCCTTCAGGTAGTTGTAGAGAGCAAGAAGGTCTCCTCTGAACCTCCTCTTCTCCAGGCTAAGCAACCCCAGCTCCCTCAGCCTCTCCTCACAGGGCTGTGCTCAAGGCCTCTCCCCAGCCTCGTTGCCTTTCTCTGGACACCTTCCAGAGTCTCAATGTCCTTCTTAAACCGAGGGGCCCAGAACTGGACACAGGACTCAAGGTGTGGCCTAACCAGTGCTGAGTCCAGGGGCACAATGACTTCCCTGCTCCTGCTGATGAGATGTGCCCATGTGGCCAAGAGGGCAAACAGCATCCTGGCACGGATCAGTAATACCGTGGCCAAGAGGACTAGGGCAGGGAGTGTTCCCCTGCACCGGGTGCTGGTGAGGCCACACCACAAACCCTTGGTTCTGTTTTGGGCCTCTCATCCAAGAAGGACATTGATGTGCTGGAACATGTCCAGGGAAGGGCAACAAAGCTGGTGAAGGGTCTAGAGCACAAGTCTTGTGAGGAGCAGCTGAGGGTTGTTTAGTCTGGAGAGAAGGAGGCTGAGGGTAGATCTTGCTCTACAACTCCCAGAAAGGAGGTTGGGGCAAAGTGGGGTTGGTCTCTTCTCCCAAGGAATGAATAATAGGATGGGAGGAAATGACTTCAAGCTGTGTCAAGAGAGGTTTAGTTTGGATGTGAAGAACAATTTCCTGATGGAAAGGGCTGTCAGGCCCTGGTACAGGCTGTCCAGGGCAGGAGTGGAGTTCCCATTCCTGGAGGCACAGAAATGCCATGGAGATGTGTCGCTGAGGGACGTGGTTCAGTGGTGAGCTGGCAGTGCAGGGTTAATGGTTGGGCTTGAGGGTCTTAAAGGTCTCTTCCAGTGAAACAAGTCTGTGAGTCTATAATCCCAAGGTGCCTGGAGAAGCCTCCTGGGGTCTGTCAAGCCCCTCTCCAAAACCTGAGGATAATGGGATTGCTCAAGGACTTCCCTGGGAAATAACCTGCCAAAACATCAAGCTGGTGTACGAGGCTGGTGCTGCCTGGCTGTAGGAAGGACAAAGTCAGGAACACACAAACCAAGTACAACAGGAATGTGATGGGAGGAGAAGACTGAAGCCAGGTCCTTGCTCTGGATATTCTCCTTGCAGGAACCCTTCTTGCAGCCTGAAACTCCCATCAGACCTGGGCTGAGGAAGCCCAGGACAGGAGGAAGTGGTTGAACTCATCCCAGGAGCTTCATGCCCCAGAATCAAGATCTGACTAAGCTGCTGCTCTCCAAGCCCATCCTAGGTGCACACCTGGAGAGCATGGGATCACTGGCATGGCAGAAGCCCCAACACCCACCAGGTTAGGAAGCACCAAGAGGACTTTGCATCTTGTTTCTGCTGTGCTTTCTGCATGAACAGCAGAGGTGGGTTATGGAAACCTTCTGGCTGGGTGGCTCTATCTTTATAGATATCTTTATACCTGTATCCAAGCCCTGTGTTTTGTTAGCAAACACACCTGGTCATACAATGAGGAGCACCGTGTTGCCACAGCTCCTGAGACCTCTGCCTGGACCTCAGCAGCAGGCACAGGCAAAAATGCAGCAGGCACAGGCAGAAATACAGCAGAAAGAGGCAAAAATGGAGCAGAAGCTTTGCAGATAATGGACTGAGGCTCTACAGCCTGTACCAGCGCTGGGCAATAAAGCAAGCATCCACTGACTGAGGTGTAGGAGCCTGGATCTGATGGTCACATCTAGCTTCAAAGCCTAAGGTCCTCTGCAGGATATTTCCAGGTTATGTCAGTGGCCAAAGTACCTAAGAAAGAATCATAGAATCAGCCAGGTTGGAAAAGACCTTTCCCAGCAAAGGAAGCCCAGGAATGTCAGATCCAAGGTCGGTGGTGGGCTTGGGCTGTGCAGGAGGGGCAGAGCAGAGCACACTGGAGCATCTGTCAGTCTCGGCACTCAGGGAGCAGAACCAGCCTGTCTTGGGGACCATCTCTCCACCCTGGGGTCTCAGAGGACCCTTTTGTTCTTGCTCTGCTTGGAAAAATCCAACCATCCCATCTCATCTCAACACATCTCAGCCCAATGCACCCCATTCCAAGCCTTGCCAACACAACCCATCCCAACTCATCCCATCCCATCGTGGCCAATAAGGCCAACAGCATCCTGGCCTGTACCAGGAAGAGAGTGGTGGGCAGGAGCAGGGAAGCAATTGTGCTTCTGTACTCAGCAGTGTTGAGGCCACACCTTGAATACTGTGCTCAGTTTTGTGCCCCTCACCCACAGAATCACAGAACTGTCAGGGTTGGAAGGGACCTCAAGGATCATCCAGTTCCACCCCCCCTGCCACGGGCAGTTACACCTCACACTAGATCAGATTGTCCAAGAAGGACATTGAGGTGCTGGAGCATGCTCAGAGGAGGGCAACAAACCCAGTGAAGGATCTGGAGAATGAGTCTTGTGAGGAGCAGCTGAGGGACCTGAGATTGTTTAGCCTGGAGAAAAGGAGGCTCGTGGTGGAGCTTATTGCTCTCTACAGCTCCCTGAAAGGAGGCTGGAGTGAGATGGGGCTTGGTCTCTTCTCCCACGTATCAAGAGGTATAGTAAGAGGCAATGGCCTCAAATTGTGCCAGGGGAGGGTTAGGTTGGATATAGGACAACTTTCTTTACAGGAAGAGTGGCCAGGCATTGCAACAGGCTGCCCAGGGAGGTGGTGGAGTCACATCCCTGGAGGTGCTCAAGGAACCTGTGGATGTGGCTCTTTGGGACATGGTTTAATGGTCATGGTGGTGTTAGGTCAATGGTTGGAGTTGGTGATCTAAGAGGTCTTTGCTAACTAAACCAATTCTACGTGTGATTCTGTGCCATCCCACACATATAAGTGCCAGGTTTTATACATCCAAGTGCTGGGTTCTACACATTGGCCACAGCAACCCCATGCAGTGCTACAGGCTGGGGGCAGAGTGGCTGGAGAGCAGCCAGGCAGAGAGGGACCTGGGGGTGCTGGTTGATAGCAGGCTGAACATGAGCCTGCAGTGTGCCCAGGGGCCAAGAAGGCCAAGGCATCCTGGCTGCATCATGAACAGTGTGGCCAGCAGGAGCAGGAGGGTCATTGTGCCCCTGGACTCTGCACTGGTTAGGCCACACCTTGAGTCCTGTGTCCAGTTCTGGGCCCCTCAGTTTAGGGAAGATGTTGAGGTGCTGGAAGGTGTCCAGAGAAGGGCAACAAAGGTGTGGAGGGGTTTGGAGCACAGCCCTGTGAGTGAGGCTGAGGGAGCTGGGGTGCTTAACCTGGGGAAGAGGAGGCTCAGGGCAGACCTTCTTGCCTCCTCTACAACTCCCTGAAGGCAGGCTGTAGCCAGGTGGGGGTTGGTCTCTTGTCCCAGGCAACCAGCACCAGAACAAGAGAACACAGTCTTAAGCTGTGCCAGGGGAGGTTTAGGCCTTCTTCCCAGAGAGAGAGATTGGCCATTGGAATGTGCTGCCCAGGAGGTGGTGGAGTCCCCATCCCTGGAGGTTGTTTAGGAAGAGCCTGGCTGGGGTGCTTGGTGCCATGGTTCAGTTGATGAGATGGTGTTGGGTGATAGGTTGGACTCGATCTTGAAGGCATCTTCCAACCTGGTTAATTCTATTCTAATTCTATTCT
>CM037641.1:8442927-8580438 GCA_015227895.2 Colaptes auratus | reverse complement strand
TGGTGCACAGTGCTAGTGCATGGTGCTGCGCACTGGAGTGTGCTGCTGCTGTGCGGTTCTGAGCGCTGGGGCACAGCGCTGGGTGCTGGTACATGCGGCTGAGCACTGCTGCATGGTGCTGTTGCCTTCCCCTCCGTCAGCCTTTGGCTCTGCCCCAGCCCGGTGGGAAATCAGCCTGTCTTCTGCACCTAAGGAGCACCCTCCCAGGGGAAAGGCAGCAGGATTGTGCAGGGCAAGGGCAGCAGGAGAGGAAGCATCCTGGCATAAGGAGCTTTGCAGCCAGAGTCATCCCGGGCTCAGGAGCTTTAGCTCATGGACGAGGAGGTGACGGGGTGACCGGATCAGGCCATGATTCCCCAGGGACCGATGCTGGAGCTCCTGCCACATCCTGGGACGAGCCAATGCGGGCAGGAGCTGCCAGGATTTGCTCTGAAAGGCCTTAAATGACTCTTTATTCCCCATGGAGGCCTCTTTACCCTGGGCGGGTGTAGACAGTGGCTCTGCGCTGGAGTTCAGCCATCCTCGGGGCTGTGGGATGTCCCCAGCCCCAGGTCTGTGTCGTCTCTTGGGGTCACAGGGTGTTCCTCAAGCCCAAAGCCAGCAGGATTGGTTCATGGTACCATGGTACTGGGTGCTGGTCCACAGTGCTAGGCACCAGTGCATGGTGCTGGGTGGCATCCAGCTGTGCCACCTGACTCTCCCACTTAACCCCCTTGCTGCTGCAGGGCCCCTGAGGGCGGGGGGAGGGGCGCTCTCTGCACCCCCCTTTTGCAGGAGGAGTAGGAGAGGGATAGCTCAAGGTTGGGGGGGGCAGGAAGGGGCCTGGCAGAGCCCCAGGATCGAGGGAAAAATTGCCAGTTTTGGCGCAAACAGGGCCCTTGGCCGGCGCCGGCATTTTCCATGACACCATCCTGACCCCCTCCTGCCAGGGATCCAGCCCCCGCCTTGGGGGGGGACACACACGGGCTGCACCCTCCCAAACTCCCCTGCTTTGCAAGGAGAGAGGGGGTGGGGCTGTTCCTCACCACCCCACTGTGGCCACAGGAGGGATGGGGAGGCTGTGAGACCCCCTTGGGGGGTGACACCTCCACGCATGTATAGGCTAGATCTAGCGGGAAGGGGTCATGGCAGTGAGGGGAGCAGGGGCTGGCAGAGGATGGGGGGGAGGATCAGCCCATCACCCCAGTGCTGTGTTTGGGGGAGGCAGGGGGAGGGAAGGAAGGGGGGAAGGAAGGGGGGAAGGGAGGAGAGGGAGGGAGGGAGGGAGGGAGGAAGGAAGGAAGGAAGGAAGGAAGGAAGGAGGAAGGAAGAAGGAAGGAAGGAAGGAAGGAAGGAAGGAAAGGAAGGAAGGAAGGAAGGAAGGAAGGAAGGAGGGAGGAAGGGAGGGAGGGAGGGAGGGATGGAGGGAGGGAGGGAGGGAGGGAGGGAGGCTGGCTATGACTTCTCCCAAGGAACAAGTAATAGGACAAGAAGAAACAGAGTCAAGTTGTGCTGAGGAGGTTTGGTCTGGACACAAGGGACAGTTTCTTCTTGGAAAGGGTTGTCAAAGCCTGGAGCAGGCTGCCCAGGGCAGTGGTGGAGTCCCCATCCCTGGAGGGGTTGAAAAGCTGTGCAGATTTGGTGCTGAGGGACATGGCTTAGTGGTGACCTGGCAGTGCTGGGTTAATGGTTGGACTTCGTGATCTTAAAGGGTCTCTTCCAGCTTCAGCTAATTCCTGGTCTCGTCCCTTTGCTTTCACCCTGCCTTGCCCAGGAGGTGTCCCTAAGCAGGATGAGGCACTTCCCACAGCCCTCAGCCCCTGTCCAGGGTGGGATAAAGGTTTGCAAGGTGCATGTGTTCCCAACCAGCACAGAACTCTCTGTGCCCCTTGGTACCAGGCCCCTCTTTGCCAAGGCAGATTGCCACATGCTGCCTTTCCCAGCTGCTCTCTGCCTCAATGTTTGCTTGCCTGCAGAAGATGAGGCACCTCCCAGGCAATGCCAACTACATCACCCAGGTCCCCCAGGTCCTTGGGGGCAGCTGAGGTCCCCAGGCTCAGCCTGGTAAGTGGTTAACTGGCAGGGCCAGGCACAGCCTGGGCTGTGCTGGGGAGAGCTTGGCACTGCCCAGGCACCATTTGTACCTTGGCTGAGCTCAAGTCACCCAACAGACACATTGGGAAATGGATGCCCATGAAGTGCTGAGTGGGATGCTGGTCCTTAGTGGGAACAATAGGGCAGGGGGATGGCTGCAGGGCTGACAAGAGCAGGAGAAGGATACTACCCAGGGCACAATGCTTCAGGGCTGCCCACCCACTCCCTCCACCCCTGACAGCTCCAGGGTACAAGTTGCTCCTGGGGAGATTGCAACTGGAATCCAGAAGAACAGTTAAACAATGGGATCATCTCCCAGGAGAAGTAGTGGATTTCCCTACAGTGGACAGTTGTAAGACTCAGCTTGACAGAGTGCTGGCCTACCCCATTTAAACTACACTCTCACCTAGAAAGGCTGGTCCAGATGATCCCTGGGGTCCCTTCCAACCTGGCAGCTATGATTCTCTGATTTGTGAGTCTAAAGGACCTCCAAGGACTTCTCCATGAGGGCCAGGAGGAGGAGGAGATGCCTGAGGGAGGTACTCATGGCCTCAGGGCTGGGTGCTTTGGGACACTTTGGGGTGCTGAAGGGGCTTTGGGAGCATGAGGTTGCTGCATGTTTGCCATCATGACTCACAGATACAATGTGGGGTCTGCATGGGGAGGGTGGTCTCCATGGGTAGGATGACATCTCTGGAGGGTGAAGCTTTTCCTGCACTGTGGCCTCCCTGGGTCACCTCTGACTGTGGATTCTGCAGGTGCAGTTGCTCTGTGGAGGTTTCATGGTCATGTGAAACCAGGCTTAGAAGAGCCAGAGCTGGGCTTGTCCAAAGCTTGGAAGGACCAGGATTGGATTTTCCCCAGCTTGGAAGGACAGAAGAGTTGTCTTCATCCCAGGCTGGGACAGCAACTGGGGTTGCTCTAAAGCATTAGAGACCCCCAGGGTGGTCAATGCTTTGGCAGATATCCCAAAAGCCAAGATGCCTGAACCCTCACCACCATCCCCCATGACTCCTGCAATGGACAGAGAAAGCAGCAGCATCTGGTCAGAGAGCATGGTGAAGGGCTCTGGCAGTCCTGGGCCCCGCACTTTAGGAACCATGTTGAGGTGCTGGAAGGTGTCCAGAGAAGGGCAACAAAGCTGGGGAGGGGTTTGGAGCACAGCCCTGTGAGGAGAGGCTGAGGGAGCTGGGGTTGCTTAGCCTGGAGAAGAGGAGGCTCAGGGGAGACCTTCTTGCCTTCTACAACTACCTGAAGGGAGGCTGTAGCCAGGTGGGGGTTGGTCTCTTCTCCCAGGCAAGCAGCACCAGAACAAGAGGACACAGTCTCAGGCTGTGCCAGGGGAGGTTTAGGCTGGATGTTAGGAAGAAGTTCTTCACAGGAGGAGTGATTGGCCATTGGAATGTGCTGCCTGGGGAGGGGGTGGAGTCCCCATCCCTGGAGGTGTTTAGGAAGAGCCTGGCTGGGGTGCTTGGTGCCATGGTTAGTTGATGAGATGGTGTTGGGTGATAGGTTGGACTCCATGATCTCAAAGGTCTTTTCCAACCTGGTCTATTCTATTCTATTCTATGCTATGCTATGCTATGCTATGCTATGCTATGCTATTCCATGCTATTCTATCCTGTCCCTTGGAGGTGGACACAGCCATCCAGCCCCTCCATCTCTTTGCTCTGGCTCCCTCCATCCTCTGTCCTTGCTCCTCCATCCCTTGCTCTGTCTCCCTCCATGCCCTCTGTGGAGGGCTAAATCCCCTCCCATACCCCTTCAGGACCCAGCGCCACCTCCCATGATCCCTCTTGCTTCCTTCCCAACCCTTTGCACCCTCCAACCCCCGCTCTGCAAAGTTCCACACACACACACACCCCCCCCACCTCTTCCCCCATCCCCAGCAGCTGCCCCACTAATCCCCACCATCCATCGCTGCCACAGCCGGGGATTTGCTGCGGGCCGGAGGCCAGCCCGGACCTGCACCTGCTCCCCGCGGCCGCCGCCAGATCCAGCCCTGCTCCTCCGCAGCCCTAAAAGGACACGAGCCGCCCGCGTTCCTCAGGGACATGTCATCTCTTCTCCCTGGGGACACAGGCCGTGCTCCCTGCCTGCCCACAGCACCCTGAGCCGCTGCCCAGGACACCCTGACCGCCCTCTCCCGTGGCAGCATCCCGCTGGGGACAGCCCGTGGAGGAGCGCCCGGCCCGTGGGGAGGTTAGGGGAGGCTGCAGGAGGGAGGCAGGAGATGAAGGAGGAGTGGGGATGCCGAATCCCTTCTCCCAGTAGCCTTCCCCCGGCCTCAGGCAGTGCCTGATGGAGCGGGGAAGGGAGGGGGTTGGCAGATTGACGGACGCTTGGACACGCTGCAAGAGCTCATAAACTCCTTTCCCCTGGGAAACAGAGCTAAATATAGCTGGGGAAGGGAGGCTGTGTGGATGCAGGGCAGGCAGGAGGGTGCTCTGCAGCAACAGGCCCCACGGACACTGCTTAAAGCTTGTGTCCTGAAATCCAACCCTAGAAAAACCCTTCTGGACAGGCTGATGCAGAGGAATGGGGAAATTGAGGGTGTTGGGAGGGGATGGAGGTGTCTGGCAGGAGGTGAAGGGCAGGGTGAGGGCTTGGTGCCTGCCCTGGGTTGAAATTCACCATCCAGCTCTGCTGTGGGACCTGGTGGCCATCTGGGTGGCATCGGCATTGCCTCGATGTCCCTTCTGCTGTTGGGGAGGTGACAGCACGCAGCAGGCAGGGAGAGGACAGCGAGTGGCAGTTCCCCTTTCCATCCTTGAGGGAAGGGGCAGGGTGGCACCTGGCACTGTTGAGAGCTCTCTGGTCATGTTCTCCAGCCCCCATGGCTGCAGCCCAAGCTGGTGATGCTGGCAGCTGGGACAGGTCACACCAGCTCCTCAGAGGCAGCTTGTGTGGTGCAGCAGACAGGCTGGAGGGAAGGGATGCCATCCAGAGGGACCTTGACAGGCTGGAGAGGTGGGCACAAGCCAACCTCAGGAGCTTCAACAAGACCAAGGGCAGGGTCCTGCATCTGGGTCGAGGCAATCCCAGGCACAAATACAGGCTGGGCAGGGACTGGCTGGGGAGCAGCCCAGAGGAGAGAGACTTGGGGGTGCTGGTGGACGAGAAGCTCAACAGGAGCTCTCAATGGGCACTTGCAGCCCAGAAAGCCAATCAGATCCTGGGCTGCATCAGGAGAAGTGTGGCCAGCAGGTCAAGGGAGGTGATTCTCCCCCTCTACTCAGCTCTGCTGAGACCCCACCTGGAGTACTGCCTCCAGTTCTGGAGCCCCTATTACAGGAGGGATCTGGAGGTGCTGGAAGGTGTCCAGAGAAGGGCCACGAGGATGATCAGAGGGCTGGAGCACCTCTCCTATGAGGACAGACTGAAGGAGTTGGGGCTGTTCAGTCTGGAGAAGAGAAGGCTCCGAGGTGACCTCATTGTGGCCTTCCAGTATCTGAAGGGGGCCTACAAGAAGGCTGGGGAGGGACTTCTCAGGCTATCAGGTAGTGATAGGACTAGGGGGAATGGAATGAAGCTGGAGGTGGGGAGATTCAGGCTGGATGTGAGGAGGAAGTTCTTCCCCATGAGAGTGGTGAAGCCCTGGAATGGGTTGTCCAGGGAGGTGGTTGGGGCCCCATCCCTGCAGGTGTTCAAGACCAGGCTGGATGAGGCTCTGGCCAGCCTGCTCTAGTGTGGGGTGTCCCTGCCCATGGCAGGGGGGTTGGAACTAGATGATCCTTGTGGTCCCTTCTGACCCTGACTGATACTATGATACTATGATCTTGTTTTCAGCTTGCTCTGGTCTGGCTTAAGCCTTGGCCTCCTGGGGCTGCCATCAAGGATGACAGTGAGGGTAACAGGGAGGGATGCCACCTGCCTCTGTCCAGCCAGGATCCAGCCAGAGCAGGACAAGCTCCCATCCACTGCTTCCACTGGCTCGGGGGTTGCTGTGGCATCACATGGCTGTGGGTGCTGGGTCCAGTTTAATTTGCTGGGATAGGCCTTGGAGAAATGGGTGCTGCCCCTGCCCCTGGCCTGCTGGCTCTGGGTACTGGAGCTAAAGGTCTTGGTAGCCCTTGGACCAGTGCTTCTCACAGGGTATGCAGTGCTGGTGAGGGGAAAGGGGGAAGGGGAAAGGCAGAAGGGGGAAGGGGAAAAGGGAAAGGAGAAGGGGAAAGAAAAGGAGAAGGAGAAGGAAAAGGAGAAGGAAAAGTAGAAGGAGAAGAAGGAGAAGGAGAAGGAGAAGGAGAAGGAGAAGGAGAAGGAGAAGGAGAAGGAGAAGGAGAAGGAGAGAAGGAGAAAGGGAAAGGAAAGGGAAAGGGAAAGGGAAAGGGAAAGGGAAAGGGAAAGGGAAAGGGAAAGGGAGAAGCTGGTACCCAGCAGTGAGGGCACCTCCTGCAGCTTCTCAGGCACCCCGGCTGGGCACACCCCCATGCCACTGGCTGCCTCCGTCTGCCTGGCTGCAGGCACCCAGGATCCATAAGGGACAAATAATCCTCCAGCACCGAGGCACAATAAGTCCTGTCCAAGGGGGGTTGTGTGGGCAGGAGATTAAGTGGAGCCCAGATGGAGCCCCTCTAGGGCTGGCCTCAGGAGCGGGCAGTGAGGCACAGGGCCACAGGGACACGGGGACATGGGGACACGGGGGCATGGGGCTGAGGTGACAGCTAAGAATGAGCTGTTGTCTCCTGAGCACATAAAAATCCCTGTTTTCCCCATCTCCTGACCTTCTCCACTCATCTGCTTGGAGATGGCCATCTTGGGATGGCTTTTGAAGGGAAGAGCCATCTCCAATTTCCAAACCCCCAAGGCTGGGGAACACTGCACCCAGATCAGCCAGGGCCCATCCAAGCATCCCCTCCCCTCCTCAGCCCAGCAGTGCAGCACCTTGCCTCCACCAGCCCCACAGCTCTGTTTCCCCACAAGCTGAGGGCTTTCCCCTTTCCAGCTCCCTCCTCTTAGTTTTCACCTGGAGACTGCATTGTCCCCCCAGGCTGCCCAGCCATCCGTGGTCAGCCTTTCTGCCTGGAGGCGAGGATGAGACCAGCGAGGTTTGGGGTCCACCACTGCTGACTCTGTTGGGGAAGTGGTTTGAGCTGATGCACACCTTGGAGCCCTCCCAGACCACCAAGCTCATCCCCCTCTGTGGCTTTGCTTCCCAGGTTACGGCCACGCAGCCCCCAGCACAGATGGGGGGAAGGTCTTCTGCATGGTCTACGCCCTGCTGGGGATCCCACTCACTCTCGTCATGTTCCAGAGCTTGGGTGAGAGGATCAATACCTTCGTCAAGTACCTCCTCCACCGCATCAAGAAGTGCCTTGGCATGAGGCGGGCGGAGGTCTCCATGGCCAACATGGTCACCATTGGGTTCTTCTCCTGCATCAGCACCCTCTGCATCGGGGCAGCTGCCTTCTCCTACTACGAGCACTGGAGCTTCTTCCACGCCTACTACTACTGCTTCATCACTCTCACCACCATCGGCTTCGGGGACTACGTGGCCCTGCAGAAGGACGAAGCCCTGCAGAACAAGCCGCAGTACGTGGCCTTCAGCTTCGTCTACATCCTGACCGGGCTGACCGTCATCGGAGCTTTCCTCAACCTGGTGGTGCTGCGCTTCATGACCATGAACGCCGAGGACGAGAAGCGGGACGCCGAGCACCGGGCGCTGCTCACCCGCAACGGCCAAGCCGGCAGCGTCCACGCCGCCGACGCCCCCTCGGCCGTGCCGGCGGCGGCGACGGGAGGCGGCGGCGGCGGCTTTCGGAACGTCTACGCCGAGGTTCTCCACTTCCAGTCCATGTGCTCGTGCCTGTGGTACAAGAGCCGGGAGAAGCTGCAGTACTCCATCCCGATGATCATCCCCAGGGACCTCTCCACCTCGGATACCTGCGTGGAGCAGAGCCACTCCTCGCCCGGGCGCTGCCTGGAGACGCCTTCCAACAAATGCTTCTGCAACGCCCGCCGCTCGGCCATCAGCTCCGTCTCCACCGGGCTCCACAGCCTGGCGGCTTTCCAGGGGCTCACCAAGCGCCGCAGCTCCGTGTAGCCCCGCTCCGTCCTCACCTGTGCCCCCCCTAGGCCCCCACTTCGGCCCCCGTGGGCAAGGACAACACGCAGGATGCTGAGCGCCGGGCGAGCCCCGTGGCCAGGGACCTTTCCTGGTCACGGCAGGAGGAAACGAACCCCAGGGTCTAGCTGTGGAGGGGGAGGCAGCAGTTTAGGACATCCAGGAGGATGCAGGAGCAGCAGTGAGGTTGTTCTGGCCCTCACTGAAGCGGGAAGAAGGGATCTGCTGGTTTTAGTTTCTTTTCTTTTAATTTAAGTTAATTTTTATTCTGTTTTGCAAAAAAAAAAAAAAAAAAAACAAAACAAAAACCACTCCTCAAAAATGTGAAACTTGAGCTAGAGAGTGTTTTAACCTGATGAGGTGGGGGAGGGGGGTTGCCTGCACCTCCTACCACGATACCTCTGTGCAAGGAGCTGGGGCAGCCCTTTGGTAGCCACATAGTTGCGCCGTGGTAGCCCCGCGGCAGCCTGAGCACGGCCCTGAGCTGGATGTGTGTGAACTGGAGGCCTCAAGGGACAGGGGAAGAGGAGCACGGGAAGAGGGGCTGCCGGCACCAGCAGTCCCCTCCTTCCTCGACCTCCTCCAGCCACGGGCTGCCCCGGGGGAAGGCAGGTCCCCGGGCAGCGAGGGATGCCGTGGCGAAGGCAGGCACGCAGCAGTGGACAAATCAGGCTAAGAGGGGCTTAGACAGAGCTGGTTCGTCCACTGCACACAGCAGCCTGCCCCTGCGGCCCAGGAAACAAGCTGTGAGTCACGTAGGCTGCCCAAAACGCCTGGGCAGCCCTCGGAGAGCCTCATGGGGTTAGCTTAACCCTTCCTACGTGGGCAAACCTGGGCAAGCTCCGCGGGGCGAGGCAGTGGGAAGCCCAGAACCGTCCACAGGAGGCAGGATGGGCAGCAGCAGCTCTCGACCCCCGTTTCCATCCTCCCTTGTGACAGTTCTGGGACTCCCATCCCTATCCTCTCTTGCAGCAGCTCTGGGACTCCCATCACTGTCCTCCCCTGTGGCACCTCTAGGACCCACATCTCCATCCTGCCTTGTGACAGCTCTGGGACTCCCATCTCTGTCCTCCCCTGTGGCACCTCTAGGACCCACATCTCCATCCTGCCTTGTGACAGACAGTTCTGGAACCCCCATCTCCATCCTGCCCTGCAGCAGCTCTAAAGCCTGAGCTATTCCCCCTGGGGAGCTTTCCCAGGGGACAACCCAGAGCATTAGAAGAGTTTTTTGCCCTTCTTCCTCAACTCCCTGGTTGCACCAGTCCCCTTTTGACCCACATCCCACCTTGCCCTGACACTTTGAGCCCAGACCAGTGGATGCTCGTGGGGGCTAAGAACCAGAACACCCCAGGGGTCACCTCCTGGCCACCCCATCAGGGCAAGGAGGAGGCAAAGACTTCTCTCCACACAGAGGGCAGCCCTAGGCACACGAGGAGCAGCCCAGGAGCACGGTCCCCTCTGCCAGCACCCAAACACAGGCCAGTGGGGACGCCGGGGGGGGGACATCACAACATGCTATTTGAGCCCTGGGGGGCAGCCAGGGGGGACTTTGGGGACAGCCAAGGCACCCAGCCTGCTTGTTTTTCTCACCTTTGAAGAGAAGAAAACCAATGTATTTCTAATACTTGACGACTTGTACATACTGTTAGATACCAGAGAGGATATTTATTATAAATGCCACTCATCAGCCTAGCTGTAGAAACCCATCAGTATCTCTTGGGGAAGGGGGGAAACTCGCTGGTGGCTCCATGGAATTCCTTTTCCCTCTCTGCATCTTTCTCATCCCAAGGCACCCACAGGGGATCCATGCTCCATGCCTCCCCCACCCCCCTGCGAGGTTTTTCTCTGCTTCTCATGCCAAAGTCTCTTTGTACCGCTGAGTAGTAGAGAGAGAAATAAAAGGTTGGTTTGAACCCCAGCCCTGGCTCTGCTCCTTCCCTTGGGGGCTGGGTGAGGAGGAAGAGGAGGAGGGGCTGGGTCCCAGTATCTTGGGACCTCCCTCTTCTGCAGCTCCGTGCGTTTGTGCTGCAGGGATGGTGAGGAGAAAGCTCTCCACCGAGAGAGTCGTTCACCATTGGAATGGGCTGCCCAGGGAGGTGGTGGAGTCACCATCCCTGGAGGGGTTCAAGAGGGGGTTGGACGTGGCACTCCATGCCACGGTCTAGTCATGGGGTCTGTGGTGACAGGTTGGACTTGATGATCTTTGAGGTCTCTTCCAACCTTAGTGATTCTGTGATACTGTGATTGCTTCAGGATAAGCCTCTGTTTGACCCTCTCCTGACCTTTCCTGTGGATAGCAGAGAGGGGGAAAGGAGTGGCTCAGCTTTAAGCTCTCCCAGGGCTTCAGCATCCTCAGAGCTCAGCACAAGGACCTTAGGCTGACCTTCTCAGTGGGAGAAGGATCTTGGGCTGCAGCCTCCTCAGGGCTCAGTGGGAGAAGGATCTTGGGCTGCTGCATCCTCAGGGCTCAGTGGGAGAAGGATCTTGGACTGCTGCATCCTCAGGGCTCAGTGGGAGAAGGATCTTGGGCTGCTGCATCCTCAGGGCTCAGTGGGAGAAGGATCTTGGGCTGCTGCATCCTCAGGGCTCAGTGGGAGATTGACCTCAGGCTGATGGGTAGGACAGAGCACTTCAGGGCTCCCCAGCCTCTCCCATCCCACCATCACCCACTGATCCAAGGCTGGAGGGAACCCTGCAGTGGCTTTTTCCATGGGAGCCCCCCCAAACCCACCCCCTTCCTGCATCTCTGCAGCCTGTGCTCAAGCTGGAGACCTCCCTCTTCTCTGTGCAGCAGACAAGAAGCATCCAACAATCCCCAGCACCTGCTGTGTGACCCAGGTGGGGCAGGGCTGAGTGCCCTGTCTTGAGCAGTGTGGGGAAACTGAGGCACAGATAGGTCTGCTCTTCATGCATCTCCTAAGACATACCTCAGATGGTGCCTGAGCATCTGTGCCCAAACCTCCAAGGGGATTGGGACATTGTTGATGGCCAGGATGCACTAGGATGGATAAGGACATGTTACCTCCATGGCTGGGGCCACTAGCAGAGCTTTGGGATGCTCTCTTGCTTTTAAGTGGAGAAAATCAGCTCCTTCCAAAGCCAGGCCAGAACCACCACCTAATCTGATCACCCCAGGCCTGCAAAGATCAGATCTGTCCTGGCAGTGGTGGATGGAATGGCTCACCCCAGAAGCAGCTTTCACCCTGCCTAAGGGTGCACCCGTGGGGAGCATCATGTGTCTGGGTGGTTCCATGGCACTGGGTCCCTCTGTTATCCTTCTCTCCCCCGGGGATGCATTTGGCAGGGGTGCAGACATCCCTCCATCCTGCCCCACCTCCATCAGAAAGGCATGATGCTGATCTAGCTGGAGCTCTGCTCTGATCCAGTGCCACCAGCCCTCTGCATGCAGCCACCAACCTGCCCAGCCCTGCACAACACCCCCTGGCACTAGGGCCCCTGGGGACAAAGTAACCCACAGATTGGTGTGGACCTGCAAGGAGGGTCCTGATGACATAGGGCTGGGAGTGGTGGAGATGCCAGAGGGACCAGGAGAGGATGGAGAAGTGATCAGAGAGGAGTATCATGAAGTTCCACAAGGAGAGGTATGAAGTTCTGCCTCTGGGAGGTGCAAACACATATAGCAATGGCCACCCAATTGGAAAGGACCTCAACAGAAGAGGACCTGAGGGTGCTGGTGGACACCAGGTTGACCATGAGCCAACAACGTCCTTGCTATAAGGAAGGTTGAGCTCCACAGGGCAAAGCATTGCCAGCAGGTGGAGGGAGGGAGGGAGGGAGGGGCCCCTTCGCCTCTGCTCAGCACTGGTGAGGCCAAGTCTGGAGTGCTGGATCCAGTTCTGGGCTCCCCAGTCTCTGTGAGACATGGATATCCTGGAAGGAGTCCAGTGAAAGGCCAAGAGCATGGTGGACTGGAGTTTATCTTCTCAAAGGAGAGGCTGAGAGAGCTAGCAGGCAAAAGCAGGCTCAGAGAGTTCTTTCCATAGCTGTAAATACTTGATGAGGAAGAGGGTCCAGCCAGGATCTTCCCAGCGCTGCCCAGTGACAGCACAACAGGCTTGACCACCTCCAGCAGGTCCCTCAACCCCACTACCCACTTTGGGCAGGCTGGAGCATTCCCAGGGGAGGGATGGGGACTCACAGGGGCTGGTCTTCTCCAGCCTGGTACCTGCTGTGAGCAGGGGATGGGCTGGAGCTGGGAGACCCACATGGATGAGGAGGTTCTGGGCAGTCCCAAGGGGTTTAGGAGCAGCCAACCCCCCGCTGCCTCATCCTGTGAGATCTTTTGTCCCTCTGCAAGCATTTAAATTTGCCTTGTCAGCCCTAGCCCAAATATTTACAGTCTGCTGGAGTGACTTAAAATTCCTCCCCAGTATACAGCAGCATGGCTGGGAGCAGCTGGGACTCATCCTGCCACCTCCTCCAGTCCACAGGGAAGAGGAGGAGAAGGGCTGGGGAGTGAAGGCTGAGAAGGAGACGGCAGAGGGGTGGGAAGCAGGTAGAGCCACTTCTTCCTGTCCCCAACCTGCCCCCTCACTCATCTGAATTTGGGGGGAGGCATAGGAGAGGTGCTGGGGAGGAGCAATGTGCCTGGCTGGGTGCAGGTGTGGGATGGGGAGTGCCAGTAGCACCAGCGCGGGGACCCTGAGCTCCATGAGGAGGCCAACGGTCTCTTGCAGTGCATTAAGAAGAGTGTGGCCAGCAGGTCAGGGGGGAGAGGGGGTTCTGCCCCTCTAGTCTGCCCTAGCGAGGCCACACCTGGACTACTGCATCCAGTTTTGGTCTCCTCAGTTCAGGAGAGACAGGGAACTGCTGGAGAGAGTTCAGCAGAGGACCCAAAGATCCTGAGAGGACCGGAGCATCTCTGTGAGGAGGAAAGGCAGAGAGTCCTGGGGCTGTTCAGCCTGGGGAAGAGCAGCCTGAGAGGGAATCTTCTCTATGCTGAGCAATGGCTAAAGGGCAGGGGGCAAGAGGATGGGCCCAGGCTCTTTTCAGTGGTGGCCAGCAACAGGACAAGAGGCTACAGGCACAAACTGGAACCCAGGAGGTTCTACCTGAACATGAGGAAAAGCTTTTGTCCCCATGAGGGCTCCAGAGCGCTGTACCAGCCTGCCCAGAGAGGTTGTGGAGTCTCCTTCTCTGGAGAGATTCCAAACCCACCTGGACGCAATCCTGGGCAGTCTGCTGCTTTATCAGGGGGTTTGGACTAGATGATCTCCAGAGGTGCCTTCCAACCCTCACGTCTGGAGATTCTTCGAGCTAGTGATGTGGACATTGGGGTGACCTGGGGGGCAGAGGGAACCTGCTGCAACATCTACACGGGTGGCATCCCGCTGTCATCTGTGGCATGGTGTCGCTCTGAGGTGGTGGGATGAGGTCACTCCCTTCTTGACCTCACCAGGGCTACCTCCCCACCTCTACCCACAGTCTGAAACTGGGGGTGCCCAAGGAAGAGCCACCCTGTCCCTCCAATGGCGGCGAAGCCAAGGTGGAGGCAGGCAGCTGTGTCCCTGCCCACATCTGTCCTCCTCTGCTCTGTGTGTTTGAAGGTGGGGGCGTAGAACTAAACCTCCCCCCACTGAAAAAGAGTGAACTGGGGTGGATGGGAATGCTCCAGCTGGTGGCCCTGAGCCTGGGAGATGGAAGAATTAAGCGCCCTGTTAATGAGGGAATGGGCCTCATGACCTCATTAATTACATGTGGCTGAGGGATGGGGGGTGGGGAGGGAGGGGGAGAGGCCACTGTGTGTGATGGGGGGGAGGGCGTCCACGTGTCCTGACCTGTAGAGATGGATATGTGCAGGCAGAAGGTGCCACTGCCCCCACCCTGCTTGTCCATTCCCACTCATCTTAGTCTCCACCTACTGAGTATCTTGGGCTGCCATCTCCCCCCCACCCCTTTTCCCCAGAGGACCCCAGGGACCACTAGTGGCACTGGTATGGGAGGGTGGGCATGTGTTGGGCATTGTGACTTTGGAAGTCAGCCACTCTGCCACTGTTTGCCTGCATGTCCATGGGACACTCGCTTATCCCCAGGAGGGGACCAGCATGAGGGGACTATATTCAGCTGCCTCATCCCCCCTGCCCAGCCTGTAGTGTCCCCACGGGTGATACTGGCAGGTGGCATGGTGCCCAGTGCCTGTGCAGGTCCAAGCTCATCCAGCAACAGGCCTCACTGTGCCCCCTCACTCGCTGCCATCTCGTGGCCATGGGCAAAGGCTGTGGAGAGACATGAAGGGGGGGACAAGGGGTAGACAAAGAGGGGACAAAAGGGGAGAGGGAGTGTTTGTCTTGTTGGCTGGAGCGATGGGTGATGAGAAATGGACACATGCTCAGTGTCACTGAAGAAGTTGGCAGTGATGGGAAGGTGGTGGCTGCATCCTGCTTCCTTCATCCATGGCTGAGGCGTCCCTGCCAGGGGGTGGGGATTGGGATGCACATCCCATCACATCCCTCCCCAGGGACACACTTTGCCCTTCTCCTCATCACGCCCCTCCCAAGGGGATACATTTTGCCCCCCTCCCCATCACACCCTTCCCAAGGAACACATTTTTTGTCCCCCTTCCCATCACATTCCTCCCAGAGACACATTTCAGCCCCTCCATGGAGCATTCTGCAGGGGGCAGGGATGCCCATGCTTGCCCTCCAGCCCATGCTCCCCCCTGCCATGCAAGGGTTAACGTTCCTTGGCTCAGTCAGCCTTGGCCGAGGCCCTCGCCGTGGGTTTTTCCCCTCCCACGGTCACGGCTGCCGGGGCTGACGTCGGATGGAAAAACAATTTATCTCCTGGCTGGCGGGGAGGCTGCCGGGGCGGGGGGGTCCGGGATGGGGGCGGCAGCAGAGCCCGCCGCAAGGCCGCCCCGACATCTTCCCTCGGGTTAGGGCGGTGGGTGGTGAGACCCTGGGTGGTCCCTTATAGAGATGGGGGGGGAGAATTGTCGGGTGTCCCCTGGTTGAGAATCAGCCCCAGGAGCTGGGGGTGGCTGCCCTGGAGCTGCGTCCATTAGGGAGGATCCTGATACCCAAAGGTGTCCCTGGCACAGCACCTACACCTGGCACTAGAGGGTTCATCCGGGCAGGCCTAGTCCAGGTAGGGTTATGCCCGGCAGGGCAGTGCAGAGCTAACTCGGGCGAGTTTTAGACTGGGCAAGGTTAGACCAGGTAGAACAGAGTTTAGCCCAGGCAGTGTTAGTTCGGCAAGGTTTAGCCCTGGCAAGGTTCAGATCGGGCAGGGTTTACCTCGGCAGCGTCAGCCCGGGCAGAGTTTAACCCAGGTGGGGTTAGCCCGGGCCGGGCAGCCAAGGACTGTAACCCCGACCGGAATTTGGGCTCCGTCGCTCCCGCCTTGCCCGGTAAAGGCGGCGGTGCCCGAGCGCCGGCAACGGCGCGGAGCCCGACCCTGCACAACTGGCGCCATCTGCGGGACACGGGGACAGCGGCACCGCAAACGGGGAGCGGGGCACCGGGGGAGCGCGGTGCCGGGGCACGGCCCATTGGGACAGGCAGCACCAGGGCAAGGCAGCACCGGGGCAGGTGGCACCGGGACAGGAAACACCAAGGCAGGGAGCACCGAGGCAAGGCAGCACCGGGGCAGGTGGCACCGAGACAAGGCAGCACCGGGGCAGGTGGCACCGGGACAGGAAGCACCAAGGCAGGGAGCACCGGGGCAGGGCAGCACCGGGGCAGGTGGCACCGGGACAAGCAGCACCAAGGCAGGGAGCACCGGGGCAAGGCAGCACTGGGGCAGGTGGCACAGGGACAAGCAGTACCGGTCCAAGGCAGTACCGGGATAGGCAGCACCGGGGCAAGGCAGCACCGGGGCAAGACAGCACCGGGGCAAGACAGCACCGGGGCAGGTGGCACAGGGACAAGCATCACCGGAGCAAGGCAGTACCGGGGCAAGGCGGCACCGGGACAGGTGGCACGGGGACAAGCATCACCGGGCAAGGCAGTACCGGGGCAAGGCGGCACCGGGGCAGGTGGCACAGGGACAAGCATCACCGGGGCAAGGCAGTACCGGGGCAAGGCGGCACCGGGGCAGGTGGCACAGGGACAAGCATCACCGGGGCAAGGCAGTACCGGGGCAAGGCGGCACCGGGACAGGTGGCACGGGGACAAGCATCACCGGTGCAAGGCAGTACCGGGGCAAGGCGGCACCGGGGCAGGTGGCACAGGGACAAGCATCACCGGGGCAAGGCAGTACCGGGGCAAGGCGGCACCGGGGCAGGTGGCACAGGGACAAGCATCAGCGGGGCAAGGCAGTACCGGGGCAAGGAGGCACCGGGGCAGGTGGCACCGAGACGGAAAGCACCGGGAGCGCGGAGCGGAGGGCCGGGAGGGAGGAGCCATGCGGCCCGGGGGCGGGGCGGAGCGCGGCCCCGCAGTGGGCGGGAAGGCAGGGCCGTGCCGGCGGCGGCCCCGGTGCAGGGCGGGAGGCGGCGGCGGCGGCAGCGGGGCCATGGCCTGGTCCCGGTACCAGCTGGGCCTGGCCGCCCTGATGCTGCTCACCGGCTCCATCAACACCTTGGCGGCCAAGTGAGTCTTTCCGGGGGCTGGGGGTAACCTCACCCCCGGGCAGGGGGCCTCCTCACCCCGGGCAGGGGGCCTACAGCGGCTCTCTTCCCTCCTGGGGCCGGGGCCTGGCCTCTCCGGGCCCTGCGCTCCATCTTCAGCTCCCAGGCCCAGCCTTCAGGCTTGGCTCTCCCCAGGCTCCGGAGCCGTCGCACCCCGGGGGGTTCCCCGAGTCCCATCGCGGTTGGCCTTCCCCGAGCCGCAGGCAGGGTATGGGTGCGCCTGGGGCTGGTCCAGACTGCGGTGTCAGAGCCCCAGGACCTGCCCTGTGCCCCGCCACAGCCCCGTCTCGGGGGGCTGCCATTGCCAGGACCGGACCTTCGCGCCCCCCACCTTGGGGGGCTGCCATGGCACTGGTTGGAGCGGCAGGCCCGGGTCGTGGGGTGCCCCATGGGGACTGGGGGTGCTGCTGCCGCTTGGAGACCCAGCCCTCGGTGATGGGGGAGGAAGGGAGGGGCTGCGTGGCCGAGTGGAGCTGGGGGTCTCCAACACTCTTGTGAGTGCTGCTGAGGGGTGTGGGTTTCCCGTTGTGGGTGCCATGTCCGGCCCTGGGGTGCTGGGGAGGAGCTGCTTGTGTGTGTCCCACTCAAACCCAAGCTTCCTGCATCCTCGCCCCAAAAGCCAAGCAGGGACTGGCTTGAGCCCCGGGCTCCTTGCAGCAAGGATGAGGATGATGTTCCCAAGCCCTGCCTGGGCAAGGCAGACCTGCCAGGCCAGTTTGTCTCGTTGCCACCAGCAGACGCGTGGGAGTCGCCAGGCTTTCACCTCCAGCTAGTCCTCGTAAGGGGAAACTGAGGCACGGAAACTCCCGCGGGGCAGAGCAGAGGTGGGCGATGGCACCCAAGCTCCCAGCTAGCTCACGAGACTGGAGTGTGGCCCAACAAAGCCTCTTGCGAAACGCAGCCCCGAGCCCAGCCGTGGCGGAGGGGTTGTGGTGTGTCAGCAGGGGCTGAGTCATGCCCAGATCTTGCTGGTCTGGCTGAAACCCCCTCGCCCCGGCTTCTGCTCCTGCCCTTTTCCCCTGAGCTCAGCAGGTCTGTGGCTGCTTAACATCAGCAGAAAGCGTCCAGAAGGGAACTGGGTACCTTCCTGCCTGCCTGTGTTGGGGTGCACTGCCACACTGGGGGGTCTCTAGGGACAGACAGCAGCCATGGAGAGGCTGAGGCCATTTCCCCATGCAGGTGGTCACTAGACAGGAAAGAACCTCACCAAAATGGGCTGTGGGGACCTGTGCCACAGCCTGGGTTTATACAGCCCTCTGTGCTGTTTGGACTACTTTTGTGCCCCAAAAACTGACTGAGAGGTGTGAGTAATGAGAGCTGCTGCCCCCAGCCTGTGATCCAGCATCTTTTAGGAGCCCTGTGGCCCCACAGGGCTGGTGGCACAGGGAGGAGGGAAGGAGTAGGGATGACCCCTCACCACGCTGTCCTGGTCTCCTCAACAGGAGATGGCGCTGCCTGGCTGGCTCAGGCTGAGCGTGCTGGCAGTGATTTGTGCTGGGACACCGGATCACTGGGCTGTGTGACATGATGGTGTCCATTTCCCTGCCTGTCACTCAGGGCTGGGAACCAAGCCAGGAGCTGCTGGCAGGTCAGGACAGCTGCAGTGATGTCTCCTTCTCTGCTATCTCTTTCCTCACGGACATGTGAGGAGTGGTGTTCCCCAGGGGTCAGTACTGGGGCTTGTTTTCTTTAATATCTTTATTGATAATCTGGATGAGAAGATCAAGGGCACTGTCAGCAAGCTTGCAGGTGACACCAAGCTGGGCAGGAGTGTTGATCTGCTGGAGGGTGTGGAGGTTCTGCAGAGGGATCAGGCCAGGCTGGATCAGGGGGCCAATGCCCGTGGGATGCGGTTCAACAAGGCCAAGTGCTGGGTTCTGCACTTGGGTCACAACGACCCCATGAACACTCCAGGCTTGGGGAAGAGTGGCTGGAAACTGCCCAGTGGAAGAGGTCCTGTGAGTGTTGTTTGACAGCTAGCTGAAGATGAGCCAGCAGTGTGCCCAGGTGGCCAAGAAGGCCATCAGCATCCTGGCTTGGAGCAGCACTAGTGTGGCCAGCAGGAGTAGGGCAGGGATCGTGCCCCTGTACTGGGTGCTGGTGAGGCTGAACTGCGAATCCTGGGTTCATTTATGGGCTCCTCACTCCAAGAAGGACATTGAGGTGCTGGAGCATGTCCAGAGACAGGAAGCAAAGGTGGTGAAGGGTCTAGAGCACAAGCCTTGCGAGGAGCATCGAGGGTTGTTTAGCCTGGAGAAAAGGAGGCTCACAGGAGACCTCCTCACTCTCTACAACCCCCTGAAAGGAGGTTGTAGCAAGGTGGGGCTTGGTCTTCCAAGGAGCAAGTGATAGCACAAGCAGAAAGAGCCTCAAGTTGCACCAGGGGGGTTGAGGAGACAATTTCTTCTTGGAAGGGGTTGTCAAGCCCTGTAACAGGCTGCCCAGGGCAGTGGTGGAGGCCCCATCCCTGCAGAGATTGAAAAGCTGTGCAGGTGTGGTGCCCAAGGATGTGATTTAGTAGTGGCCTGGTAGTGCTGGGTGCACAGCTGGACTCGATGATCTTAAAGGTCTTTTCCAGCCTTAGTGATTCTATGACATCTTGTCCCTGGGAGCTGTCATCTTGGGGGGCTGGTGGCCCAGAGGATATCCCTGAGCTGGCTCTTAGGGTGTGCTCCAGCTCCCTGCAGCCCCCTGCTCTAACCAGCACCCTCTCCCCTTGCCTCGTAGGTGGGCTGATAACTTCAGCGCAGCTGGGTGCGGTGGGACAGGGGAGCACAGCTTCCAGCACCCCTTCCTGCAGGTAAGCCCTCAACTCAGGACATGATCTGGTGACTTGTCAGCAGGGCCAGCCCTCCCCTCACCCTACTCTTTCACAGGCTGTGGGCATGTTCCTGGGGGAATTCTCCTGCCTGTGGGTATTTTACCTGCTGATGTGGAGGGATCGACGGAGAGCAGAGCCCAGCATGGCCCCATCTCGGCCCTTCAACTCCTTGCTCTTCCTGCCCCCTGCCCTCTGTGACATGACTGGGACCAGCATCATGTATGTGGGTAAGTGCTGGAGATGGGGATGCAACCTCTGTGCCCCCTCCTTGCCCTATGAGGACCTGGCCATCCCTGGGACCGGTTGTTGGGCTGCAGGACTCCACAATGCATTCGATTTTTGGGTGGGGAATGGCCCCAAAGCTGGTTAGAGGGGTCTGAACAAACACTTCCCATTCATGCAGCAAGTTCTGTCAGGACCCAGTAAACCCTGTGGAGCACAAAGGTCCTTTGGAGCAGGGTTGTCTCAGAGTATTTCTGCTGGCAGGTCTAAGTAGGTGTGTGGAGGGGGAGTGTTGCTGCCTTGTCCTTCCATTAATGACTAGTTTGGTCTTAATTACCACAGCAGGTTGTTCAGGAGAGGGGTGGTGGCGTTAGCTGAGCACATGCAGTTCGTGGCTCTGTCTCTCCTCATGCAGCCTTGAACATGACCAGCGCTTCCAGCTTCCAGATGCTGCGAGGATCCGTCATCATCTTCACCGGCCTCCTCTCCGTGGCCTTCCTGGGCCGCAAGCTGGAGCTCAGCCAGTGGCTGGGCATCCTTGTCACCATCGTGGGGCTGGTGGTGGTGGGCTTGGCCGACCTGAATAGCTCCCATGACCAGAGACACAAGCTCAGCGAAGTGATAACAGGTTAGTGACGAGCCCTGGGCGAGGTGGGATGGACGTGAGGTGGGTCAGTAACCCCCTGCAGGCTGTGTGTCCAGCTCCCCCGGCATGGCTGTGCCACACAGCCTGTCACCTGGCAGCGAAATGGGGGCTCACACTCCTCTTTCTCCTGCTGTTTCCATTCTCCCTTCTCTCCACAGGTGACTTACTCATCATCATGGCTCAGGTCATTGTTGCTATCCAGATGGTGCTGGAGGAGAAGTTCGTCTACAAGCATGATGTGCACCCACTGCAGGCAGTTGGCACTGAAGGTCTGTTGCAACATCAGCCCAGCCCCTTCAGGGGTCTGGATCCTGCAAACCAAGCCTGGGGAGGGCTGGCTGGTGCTGGGGAAGGCAGGAGTGAGTGGGATAGGTGGTGTCCCATGGGGCAGGGAGGATTAATTGAGGCAGCCTACAGTGGCAATGAAACTGTTGAAGTTGCTCCAGAAGGGACATTAAGGTGCTGGAGTGTGTCCAAAGAAGGGCAATAAAGCTGGGGGACAGTGTGGAGCACAAGTCTTGTGAGGAGAGGCTGAGGGAGTTGGGTTCTTGAACTCAGAGAAAAGGAGGCTCAGGTGAGACCTTCCCACTCTCTACAGCTCTTTGAAAGGAGCCTGGGGCCAGGTGAGGGTCAGTCTCCCAAGGAACATGCAATAGGACAAAAGCAAATAGCCTCTAGCTGCCGTGTGGGAGGTTTGGGTTGGACACAAGGAGCCATTTCTTCCTCAGGAAGGTGGTTGAGCCCCTGGAACAGGCTGCCCAAGGAAGGGTGTGGAGTCCCCATCCCTGAAGCGTTTGAAAGCCCTGTGATGTGGAGCCAAGGGCCATAGCTTAGTGATGACCTGGCAGTGCTGGGTCAACGGTAGGGCTCGGTGATCTTCAGGGTCCTTTCCAACCTAACCCCTCCTTCGATTCTCTGGCACCCTCTCCCAACCAGGCTTCTTCGGCTTCATCATCCTGGCCCTGCTGCTGGTGCCCATGTACTACATCCCGGCGGGAGGCTTCAGTGGGAACCCTCGGCAGACGCTGGAAGATGCCCTGGATGCCTTCTGCCAGGTGGGCCACCGGCCCCTCATCGCCTTAGCCCTGCTGGGCAACATCAGCAGCATCGCCTTCTTCAACTTCGCCGGCATCAGCGTCACCAAGGAGATCAGCGCCACCACCCGCATGGTGCTGGACAGCCTGCGCACCCTCGTCATCTGGGCCGTCAGCTTGGCCCTGGGCTGGGAGACCTTCCACGGCCTGCAGATCCTGGGCTTCGCGGTGCTGCTGCTGGGGGCCGCTCTTTACAACGGCCTCCACCGCCCCCTGCTGGCCTGCCTGCCCCGGCGGGAAGAGGAGAGCGGCGGCACGGCCGAGCGGGAGGCTTTGCTGCGCGGAGAGAGCACGGCCATCAACAGCGACGGCTGAGCCCGAGAGCTGGGCTTGACTTCCCCCGGAGAGCACGGCCATCAACAGCGACGGCTGAGCCCGAGAGCTGGGCTTGACTTCCCCCGGAGAGCACGGCCATCAACAGTGATGGCTGAGCTCAAGAGCTGGGCTTGGCTTACCCGGAGAGCACGGCCATCAACAGTGATGGCTGAGCTCAAGAGCTGGGCTTGGCTTCCCCCGGAGAGCACGGCCATCAACAGTGATGGCTGAGCTCGAGAGCTGGGCTTGGCTTCCCCCAAAGAGCACGGCCATCAACAGTAACAGCTGAGCTCAAGAGCTGGGCTTGACTTCCCCTGGACTACCTCTCCACCCCTCAGCAGGAAGGTGTGGGCATGATGGACGTGCTGGTGGTGACGGTGGCCACTGTCTTTGCGGGACAAACCTCGCCCCTGCCTCGCTGCCAAAGGTCAAGAGGGGACTGCAGAGCTCTTCCCTGCTCTTCCTGTTGGGGAGCTGCCCCCCCGCTGTTGTTTTGGGGGGATATCAAAGCCTTTGTCCCTGGTCCCAAGGGGCTCTGGGAAGGGTTGGTGTGGTTGTGGGGGGTGTGGCTGGGGTTGGGGCTGGCTCTGCTGCTCCCCAACCTGTGTCTCCCCCCAGAAAAATGCATCTGCCCATAGTTTGCTTCAGGTGTCTGTGCTGGTGGTGGGGATGGTCCTTGGAGGGAGGTGGGGGTCCAGTGGGAGGATGGGGAAATAGGGTCTGGTCCCCAGCAGGGTTGGGGGATGCTGAGTTGCCCCTGTCCTCAAGGTGGGGTGTGTGCAGGAAATGGTCCTTGGAGTCCCCAGAGGAAGGTGAGTGAACCCCTTTCATGTGGGGTGTGGGAGAAGGCAACAGGCCCCAGAATTGTTATGGGAGTCTCCTGCTGGACCAGGTTTGGGGGGCCTGGTCCATTTCTCCCCATGATCATCCCCAGGCACAGGCAGCTGCTTTCTGGAACCTTTATTTGCTTGGCAGGACTCGTCCTAAAGAGGCACAGGAGAAAACACCCAGGGAGGGTTCAACTCTACCTTTTATTTTCTGTTTGGGGCCCACGGTGGGACCCCAGCAGGAGTGGAGGCAAGGGTGGTGATGACGGCAGCGGCATTCGGGCCCCCTGGCGTGGGGACTGGGTGGCAGAGGGAGGCTTGGTGAGGCCGGGGCAGTGATGGGGAGCATCACCCAGCTACTCTCTGTAGGAGGAAGGATGGGAAAGGAAGGGGTGAGCCACGTCAGGAGGCCCGCTCCGGCCGTGGCGCAGGGGTGGCGGGGGGTGGGACTCACATGGCGTTCTCCTTGTAGTGCCGAAGTGCCTGCTCGGCCACCACCTCCATGAAGCGAGGGTCCTCCCAGGAGATGTCCCCGGGCACCGTCAGGGACAGCGGCTCCGCATCGAAGAGCTGCACTGTTACCTGTGTGTCGGGGGGTGCTGAGGGGTCCTCGAGGTTGGGAGCCTTGGAGAGGACCTGGAGGAGTTGGGGGGATGGGGGGAGAACAAAGCAGGAAGAGTTGGGCTAGCCCCCACGCCGGCCCCTCGCCCTGGCACCCGGCCACGCAGCCAGTCGTCGTGCCGAGAGGCACCCGGGCGGACACACAATCGCCTCTTTCTGCCCCTGACCCACTTCTGGTGGCTGCTGGCCCTGTGAGGATGGGGGGGAAGGGGGGGGGGGGGGGGAGGGAGGGACGGGGTGGTTCAAGCCCTCTGGCCATGCCATGGAGCCAGCAGGACTCACCGTGGTGACCTGGAGGAAGCCATCATTGTCTTGGGTGAGGTTGGCCAAACGGGAGACCCAGCCGAACTGGCGGTTGAGCTGGTCCAGGAGGGCAGTGGTGTTGAGCATCTCGGCTTGGAAGGCACGGAGGAGGTCGTCATACCGCCGGGTGAAGCGTTCGGCCAGGCGCAGGGCGTCCTCCAGCTGCTCCCGCAGCTGGCTCTGGGCCGGGTCCGTCTGCCAGCAGTCTGGGAGCAGGGTGGTTGGGGAGGCTTACAGGGGGTGCCAGGGCTCACCCCCAACCCTGGTGCGTGCACCCCATTCCATGGCTTCCCCTAAACCTGTCTCTCCCCATAGAATCATAGTATCAGTCAGGGTTGGAAGGGACCTCGAGGATCATCTAGTTCCAACCCCCCTGCCATGGGCAGGGACACCTCACACCACATCAGGTTGCTCACAGCCACATCCAGCCTGGCTTTAAAACCCTCCAGGGATGAGGCTTCCACCACCTCCCTGGGCAACCTCTTCCAGTGTCTCACCACCCTCATGGGGAAGAACTTCTTCCTCACATCCAGTCTGAATCTACCCCTTTCTAGTTTTGTTCCATTCCCCCTGGTCCTATCACTCCCTGACACCCCAAAAGTCCCTCCCCAGCTTTCTTGTAGGCCCCCTTCAGATACTGGAAGGCCACAAGAAGGTCTCCTTGGAGCCTTCTCCAGACTGAACACCCCCAACTCCCTCAGCCTGTCCTCATGGGAGAGGTGCTCCAGACCGCTAACCATGCACCACCTCCGTGCAGGACGCTCCTCCCGCGCCAGCTCACCCACGTTGAGGATCTCCCGGCACTTCTCGCACTCGTCCCGCATCCGCAGGCAGCCGGCCGAGTTCCGGCGGATCTCTCGACACACCATGCGGTCGTTGCTGGAGTTTCGGGACTCTGCGGGAAGCCCACCCCGGCCTCAACACCTCGAAATGCCAGGAGGTGACGGGAGACAGCACCACAAACCCAACTCCCCTCCCCCAACCCTCCAGGCAGAGCCGCAGAGCCGCCCCCCGGGGTGCCGTCAGGGGATACAAAAGTGCTGTTCCCGAGGAATGTTTGCCCTCCGGGGCGTTTGCTTCCCGAAGCAATGTGCTTCTTGCCAACTTGTGTTTCGACATCACCCTTTTCCCAGCTGCCCAAGCCAGGGCCGCAGTGGCAGACGGTGACGGCACCAGGCCTGCGATGGACATTGCCCACCCAAAACAAACACCTTCCCCAGACGGCTCCGGCAGCCGAGATTTAAAGGAAACCCAGCCCAGGCCAGCAAACAATGGAGCTTGTGATTCCTGGGCTCCCCCCGAGGAGTCTTTGATGTGTCGTATTAAGGCTGAGCTCATCCTCTTATGACTCTTAATAAGAAGTAAGGGGGAGTTGCCAGGAAGCAACTGGGCTGCTTCCAGCCCTAGTGGGGAGCCACAACATCCAGCTCAGGGGGAGCACCCCTACCTGGGGCAAAGCCACCCAAGGAGTGCTCCCAGCCGCCCTGTGCTTCCTCCAGCATCCTCTGCGTCATCTCGAAGAGGGGCTGGAAGAGGTGGTGGAAGCCGTGATGGGGATGATGGAAGAAGGGATGGAGCTCCCGGGAGAACCTCTCGCGGCGCGGGGCAAAGCGGATGTGCTGGATGGGAGGGCGGAAAACCTCACGGAAGCCGCCAAAGGGCACTTGGAAGAAGGGATACATGCGGCTGTAGACTTGGGTGCTGTCCTGGAAGATGTCATCCACCCCGTCCTCCAGTAAGCCGAAACGTTCTTCCAGGTCCTCAAACTGCCGCTCCTGCCTCTGCTCGCGCTCCAGCAGCGAGTCGATGCGCTCGCCGTTCACCCAGATGGAGAAGGGCGAGGAACGGTTGAGGAATTCCTCCAGCTGCCAGGCGAGGAGAGCAGGGTCAAGCTAAAAGTCCTCCTGATCTCAGGCATCGCTTGAGGTGCTGTGGGACCGGCCACTCACCTGCCGCCCCACCAGCCCCGAGCCGCTGTGGCAGGTGCGGGAGTAGAAGCGCATGCAGGTGTGCTTGAGGCAGGGCTTGCACTCTTCCCACAGGGCCAGCATCGTCTCGTTGCACACCTCCTGCTTCGCTGCCAGCTGCTGCTCCTTCTCCCGGGCCAGCTGCACCGCCTCCTGCAAGGCCCCCACATCCAGCCTCGAGGGCATCACACCCCTCTCCACCCCAAATTCCAGGACACACAGAGGAGCCCCTGGGCACCTGCATCTAGCCCTGAGGGCAGCCCTCCAATCCCAGGAGAGACCCCAGGCATGCCCATCCAGCGTCCAGGGGCATCCCCTTCCTCCTGGGCCACATCTCCTGAGCCCTTCGGATGTGTCCAGCCTGGTCAAAGAATCTGGGTACCAAGGTTAGAGCAGCCACCCTTCCTATCCTCACTCACCTCCTTCTTCCTCTTGGTCTCCTCCAAGTTGTGCAGCATGGCTTGGTGGTCCTTACTGGTTTTGTCCATGAGGGTCTTCATCTGTTTCACCCCATTGATGGCGTTCTCCACCTCTGTGTCAATGTACTTGCTGCCAGCTGCTGACATCTCTGGGGTCAGGAAAGGGCATCCTTCAGCTGGTTGCTCACAAAGTGGTGGTGGAAACCCCAGCCCTGGGTTCCCAACCTCCATGGGATGACGTTGTGCCCACTCCAGCCAGCCAGGGACAATTCTGTCCCCACTCCATCCATCCATCCATCCCTCCATCCATTCTTCCCTCCCCCCTGCCATCCCTCCCCCCCCACCCCCAGGAATGATCTCATCCCTCCCCGTTCCATCCAGCCCCCAGGCTGCACCCCCATTACTACCCCCAGCTCCCACTCACGTTTGAGCTCATTGGGGGGAACAAGGGCCTGGCCCCCCTCCCAGCTGAGCAGGAGGCCAAGCAAGGAGAGCAGCAGCAGCGCCATGGTCCTGTCCTGGAGCTGGTTGAGAAGGGGGCAGTGGGGGGACACAGAGCAGGATTTGACCCCCACCTGGATACGGAATTCTGAGTCAACAGTAGGGACCAGCCCACCACCATACCCCTGTTCCAGGCATGATTCTGGGGGCACAGCAATGGCTGAGTTACGGCCATGTTGCCTGGGGAACTAAGGATTGAACCCCATCCACGGGTGGGGGGGTCCCTGGGCAGCAGGGTCCTGCTCAGAGCCCTGTGTGGGGTGAGGCAGGATGCAGAGCCCTGTCCCCCCCGCCTTGCCTGCCTGTGGGACAAACAAGCCCCAGGCCCAGGGCCAAGCAGGGCAGGCAGCCAAACTGGTGACCAGGCATGGATTTCCCCCACCCTGGGGAGGCAGCCAGCGCTGCCTTTCTTCTCCCTTGCCACCCCTGCAAGGGGATGGAGAGGGGCTGGAGGGGCCTTCAGGGATGTGAGGGGAGCAAAGCTGGGATAGGGTTGGGCTGTAGTGGGGCTTTGAGCCCTCCCAGCATCACTGCCCCAGAGCCCCCCAACACCCACTGCAGGGCCTATTGCAGCATCCGCTGCAGCACCCCAGCACTGTTGTCCCCCAGCCCTCCCAGTGCTGGCCCCCTTTCCCCCTCCGTCCTGGCACAGCTCCACCCTACCCAGCCAAAAGCATTATGGGAAATTCCTGCCTGATGGGATGAGCATCCACCTGCCGCATCACCTTCCCCGAGGTGCACAGTGTACAGCATGTCCCTACCCCACAGCATGTCCCATGTTCCCAGGGGTGGCTGTGGTCCACTCTGACCCCCAAAACCAGACCCATCCTTCCCACCCCACTGCACCCTAGCCAGGGCACTTCCCAGGAGGGAGTGTGTCCCCTGCTCCAGGGAGAGGGCAGGCTTTCAGTACTGACTGAGACCAGCAAAACTCATTGCAGGGAAAGGAAAAAGAGAAAGGGAAAGAGGGGAGGGGAAAGGGGAATAAAAGGGGAAGGGAAGGGAAAAGGGGAAGGGAAGGGAAGGGAAAAGGGAAGGGAAGGGAAAAGGGAAGGGAAGGGAAAAGGAGAAGGGAAGGGAAAAGGAGAAGGGAAGGGAAAAGGAGAAGGAAAGGGAAAAAGGAGAAGGGAAACGGGAATAGGAGCGGCGGGAGGGAAGAGAGGAAAAGGGAAGAGAAATGGAGAAGGGAAACGGGAAAGTGGAATAGGAGCGGCAGGAGGGAAGAGAGGAAAGGGAGAAGGGAAGAGAAAGGAAGAAGCCCTACCTGCACCCCGACTGCTCTGGCGAGCTCCACCGCGGCCGCCCGCCCCCGCCCGCTGCTATTTAACCGGCCGCGGCGCTGCGGGTCCGCCCCGCTCTGGCCTCGGAGCTTTCTGGAACCGGGACCGGCCCCCCCGCTCCCGGTGCCTTGCCGCCCCCCCTTTTCCCCCTTCTCCCGCCGGTGATGTGTGACCGAGGCCACGGGGATAGGCGCGGTGCCGCTCGACAACGGATCATATGTCCCCCCCGCTCCCAAAACGGGGTGGGCATTGCCGTCCCAAAGCACGGGGGTGGGGGACGGGACGGGGGACACGGAGGGGGAAGAGGGAGGGCTTGCACCCTAAACCAGGGGTGCTTGCACCCTCCCCAGGGTGCCCAAAATGCGAGTGTTGCAATCTGAGGGGGTAAAAAACTCGCCGGACAATGCTCACCCCACTGCCCCTCGTCCCAGGGGATCCTTATCTCCACCATTCTGGGGAGGGGGGTGCTGCGGCCTCGGGGTAGGCTCCCCCACCCGCGCGTCATCCGTCGCTTTATACTCGGTGTGGTTCTGCGTGGGACCCTCCCCAGCCTCTTTCGCCCCCACCCCCGCAAGCTGCAGACATCCCCCACTGCCGGGGGGAAACTGAGGCACATCTGCTTCCGCACGGCTCCACCGCCCCCAACCGCCGCTCCCCGCCGTCGCCCCGGGCGTGATAAATTACTGTCCCGGGCCGCTGGTTACGGACCAGAGCGAAAAATACGGCCTCGGGAACTGGGGAAACTGGTTGGCGCTCACGACAGAGGCGGAGCCAGGCTAGGGGGAGGAAGCAGCCCTTGGGGGCATCTCCGGAGCCGAGAGACGACCCCCCCAGCAGAGCCCCGGCTGCATCGGCCGTGCCGGACCGGAGCGGGTACAGGACACGGGGGAGGCGGGGGTGCTTGCGGAACACCGGGTGGGGTGCAGCACACGTTGCGGGAAAGGGACAGCGCTGAGAATGGGGGTGCGGGGTGCGCGTGGGAGCTTTCCCGGGGCTCCGCTGGGGACACGGGGGCACAAAAGTCTCTCTGCACAGCAGGGGACATGCGGGTGAATGTTCTCCCCAGGGCCGTCTGCAGGACTCGCGTGTGCAGGGAGGTGCAAGGTCTTCCGGGCCCACGGGTGGGACGCGTGGGTGCATGCCGTCCCAGGGTCGTGTGTGAGACATGCGTGTGCACAGGTGCGCAAGGTCGCGTGGGACCACGAGTGGGACACGCGTGCTGAATGAGAGGTACAAGATTTTCCAGGCCCGTGGAGGGGACATGTCCGTGCATGTTCTTCCAGGCCCGTGTGCAGGACACGTGTGCACAGGAGGTGCGGGGGAAAAGGCTGGGATCTTACGGGGCCATGGGTGGGACGTGTGGGTGCGTGTTCTCCCAGGCCCGTGGGTGGGACATGGGATACTTGCTCTTCCCAGTCCATACGGGCATAGTGCGGGGTTCTCATGCCTCTGCCTCGGGAACCCCAGGCAGGATGGTGGGGCTGGCCTGGGCCAGCCATGTCGGAGGAGGGGAAGGTGGGTGCAGGCTGTGGTGGGTTTGGTGCTGCACCTCTCCACCCTGCTGCTTCTCTTTCCAGGGCTTCCTCCCTGCTCCCCAAAGCCCCACCTCCCACCCAAGAGGAGACATCTCTATCGTCTCGGCCATCCTGCCGGGAAGAGAGGCCAGGCCAACCTTCCTCCCCCAACTTCCTTGTAACCCTTTGGCTGCTGGTGCTGGCATAGGTGGACATCTCTTCGTCCTACCACTGGCACAGACAGACATCCTTTAGTCCTACCACAAGCCCTGGTACCTGGTGGGGAAGAAAGCCAAGGGGCCAGAAGGGTGAGGACCGTTTTTCAGAGCAATGGCCTCCTTTTGGTGCTGGAAAGTCAGTCGGAAGGGGAGTCTGCCCCCACCACCAGCCTCCCAAGGGACAGATTTGGGGATGCATGTTAAGGAGAACGGTCCCAAGCCCGGGGTGGAAGGTGCTGTTCCCCAGCAGCCAGTGGTGGGGGACCCAGGGAAGAAGTTTGCCAACTTCTGTGGGTGCCTGCAGCATAAGGCACAGTTGAAGGGCGGGAGCAAGCAGCAGCAGGCTTCCCAAGAAGCTGAGAAGAGCATGAGAGCCACTGGGGTGCAGGAACAGGCTGCTGACAGATGTGCCAAGCTGGAGGGGAAGGCGCAGGGGCTGCTGGTGGGGCCAAAGACCTGCCAAAAAGCCACCCGAGATGGGGACACCCGGAAGGAAGAGCAGTTGGGCCCGGAGACGGTGGTCGACGTCCACAGCATGGGCCTACGCTCCAGGGAAGATGGTCAGGACGAGCCAATCACCGGGCACAAAGCGTGGGATGGGGACTTGCCAAGGGGATGTGGTGTCCATGGTGATGAGGTGGTCCAGGCAGGCACCAGCAAGGATGAGGAACAAAGGCCCACTGGCTCGCCCCAGAGCCTGGGGTTGCGGGTGAAGGATGAGAATGCTGCCACCATCCTGCAAGGAGATTGGCAGGACTATAACCCCCAGTCAGTAGAGGGAGGGTCTGGGGAAGAGCAGCGGAGGCAAGTGTGGGAGAAGCTGCAGCTCCTGGGAGAAGACATGGTAATGTGGGAAGGGAGGTCCACAAAAGACCTGTCAGTCAGGCTGATGGAGGTGGCCCTGCAGACAAAAACCAAGGACTACCCTGTGGTGATGGGGAGAGAAAGTGACCAGCAGCAGCAGGGAGTGGGGAGAGTCCAGCTGGGTGGCTCTAAGCAGGTGCATGCTTTGGTAGTCACCACAATGCAGCAGGACCTTGCTGTGGACCATGACAAGCCCACCTTTGGTGGCTTCATGTGTGAGAACAGTCAGCATGTCCCCACCGTGCCAGAGCCATCTGAGGATGAGCAATTCTGGGAGGACTCTGATGATGAACTCCTGGAGCAGGGAGATCCATCAGGTGTTCCCGTGCTGGTCCACTATATCATGATGATGAGGGTGAAGAATGAAGAGCACTGGCAGGAGGAATTCCCAGACGTATGGACACGATACGAGATGGACTGTGGGCTGGTATCTGAGGAGGTGGAGGTGAAAGTAAAGCCAGTGGATTTCCAACCACAACCTCAACTTCCAGTAGCCATGGAAAACAAGGTGGGAGACATCCTGAAGGTCCTGCTGCGTGATGGCGTGGTGGTGAAAGGCCACTCGCCCTACAACATCCCTTTAGATCCCCAGTACAAAGACGGTGGGAAGAAGTTTCGCCTGAAGCTGGACTGCAGAGCTATCAACAAGGCCAACCCCAAGGTGGTGGAGCCGGTGAGGCTGAACACGATCGAGCTTGTCTCAACCCTCAGCCCCAAGAGCAAGTATTTCTCAGTGGTGGATCTATCCAGTGCCTCCTTCGCCATACCCTTAGCAGCAGGCTCCAGAGCCAGCTTTCCCTTCACCTTCCAGAACCAGCAGTACTTCTTCACCCGCCTGCCCCAGGGCTTCCACAGCACCACCTCCATCATCCACCGGTGTGTGGCTCAGATGTTGTCCCAGCTGGACGGAGGAGATAGGCCTTGGGTTTTCTCCTATATCGATGACATCCTCGTCACTGGGCAATGTCAAAAGGAAACCGAAGGCCGAACGAGGAGAGTCCTGAAGCTGATCCAAGAAACAGGCTTTAAGGCCAAGTTTGAGAAGGCGCAGCTCGTCCAGCCCGAGGTGGACTACCTGGGGATGAGAATCGGGCCCAAGGGGCGAGAGATCCAGGAGAGAATGGTGGAGATGATCAGGAAAGCGCCCCGCCCGCGGGGCGTCCCTGCCGTCCGCTCGCTGCTCGGGCGGCTCGCTTGGCTTCAGGATCACATCCCCAACTACTGGGAGCTGGCCTTGCCTCTCCACTCCCTCACCCTGAAGCAGGCCAGGTGGGAGTGGGGACCAGAGCAGCAAAGGGCACTGCAGCGCCTGAAACACGCCGTCGAGACTGCGCCAGCCCTGCGCTTCCCAGATAAGTCTCAGCCCTTCGTTATCAAGTTAACAACCAGCAAAGAGGTGGTGGGAGCTGCCTTGCTGCAGGAGAATGAAGAGGGTCAGCTGGTCCCGGTGAGATACAGCTCCTACATCCTGAAAGACCGTGAGGACTTCTACAAGCCAAAGGAGAAAGGTTGCCTGGCAGCAGTCTGGGCCTTGCAGGAGTTTGAGACCCTCACAGGGTCGGCCCCCATCCTTATCCAGATGCCACATTCTCCTTGGAGGTATCTCCTAAGGGGTGATGCATTGGGGTCCAATAGGACCAGCCTGCACCAGGCTCAGTGGACTCTGCTGCTGGTCAATGGAGGGGAAGTGGCAAGGGGACCCCGGCCTGAATGGCAAGGCCCCTTGGTCCGTTCCGCTCCCCCACTATGTCAGCTGCCCTCCTCCATCCCCAAGGCCAATGTGTGGTTCACTGCCAGTGAGAAGGGTCACTCGGTTGGCTTTGCTGCAGCCAACCTGGAGGAGCGCTGGCTGCTTGGGGTAGCCAAGTGTGACTCAGTGCTGGGTGCGGAGCTGGTGGCCCTCTGGCAGCTCCTGTGCCATCACCGATGCTCCTCACCCCTCTATTTGTACACTGACTGTGAGTCCTTGGTGGAAAGGTTGGAAAGCCAGGAGGACTGGTGGGAGAGGGGATCAGGATTTAGCTCTGGGGAGGGTTTATGGCCAAGAATCCTACAGTGGGTCTGCACCAACCCAGGGGTGCTGCACATCAGGTGCGTGGGAGTGGACAGGAGCAATGACATAGAGGAGATGGAGTGGAACCAAAAAGTGGTCAGGAGGGCCATGGCTATGTCACATAAGGCCACAGACAGCCAGCAGTTTTGGGAGCCTTCCAAGCATGAGAAGCAAGAAATAATTGCTCAGTGTCACAGCTGGCAGCACAAGGAAGTGGAGGAGACCTTGGCAAGGGTGCAAAAAGTTGTCTCCTGGGAAGGTGATCATGGGCAGGTGACCCACTGGGTGCAGAACTGCCTGGAATGTGCTGCAGCTGGGGTGTTGTCCCAACGAGCAGAGGGGCCATGGTCACAGCTCCAGCTGGGCTATGTCAGTGGCCTTAGTGAGAGTGAGGAGGGATATCGCTCCCTCTTGGTGGTGGAGGATGGGATCTCAGGGTGGGTAGAAGCCTTCCCCATAGGGAAGAATATGATGGAGGAGATGGCTGGGGTGCTCTTCAGGGAGGTTTTTGCCCGGTATGGGACACCTTCTGTCATCCGTTTCCCTCATGTCCCACCCTTCCTCCAGAACGTTGCCATGATGGCAGTGTCTGGCATGGAGTCTCCATGGAACATCCTGCGGGCTGGGCAGGTGGGACCAGCCACGTCAGCCCTGCAGCAGCTGGCCCGAAGGGCTGGCAAGAGGTGGGTGAAGATGCTCCCTGTGATTGTGGCAGGGGTCAGATCTGTATGGGCACAGGGAGAGGCGCTGGGCCCTTGCCAAGTGATTGGTGGCTTCCCCTTGGAGATGCGGTGGGGACGGGAGGCAGAGGATGGCCCCGAGGGCAATGTGCTCTCCTGGCTCCGCCAGCTTCAGGAGGATGGGTTTGGGTACAAAGGGCAGATTGAAGCCATGCTGCAGAGGGGCTGCCCAGGGGAAGAGGCTCCATGGCCTTAGACCTTCCAGACCTCCATGAGATTGCTGCTGGTGTGGGATAACTGCCTGGCTTCCCGTGGGACAGGAATGCAAGCTGATTTAGTGCGCTTCAGGAGCAAGGTCGTTTACAACCAAGAGGAAGATCCCTGCAGCTGGCCAGCCAAACAACTGGGGGAGGGAGTCTTGTGAGATAAGACAGCCCTGCTTTGGCTAAAACCGATGAAGCAAGGCTAAAATGGCAAAGCAGCCAGCTTCAAACTCGATTTTGAAGGTGGAGTGCCCAGGCAAAGGCCTTTGCTTGATGACCTGCAATTTTAGTATTAAAGAGGATGCCTTTCAGTATGATACTGAGCCAAACAAAGTAGAAGTTAAACAGACCTGACTCTGTCACTCAGCTCCTCCCAAACCATGCTAAATATCACCTAGAAGGCAGAGCCAGCCAGGGCTAGGGCATCAAAAAACCCACGAGAGGAAGATTCTGGGCAGTAGCAGCACCAGCAGTAGTTGGGGGGTGAAAGGCTGGATTTGGCAGAGACAAGGGCAGTGGGCAGGCTGCTCTTCTTTTCCTCCACCCAAGACTGGGACATCTCTCTTGCTAAGAACTGCCCAGGGGTCAACTCCTGCTGCCTTGCTGTAGTTGGAGCCGTTGGCAAGCGTTTGTGTCTCCGACTGTGTGGGATGTCACCAGGATGTGTTAAAGCTGAGCTCTCTGGGCAACCTATTCCAGAGTCTCACCATCCTGCTACTGAAGAGCTTCTTCCTAAGATCCAGTCTAAACCTTCTTTCCCTCAGCTTAAACCCCTTCCCCCTCATCCTGTCACTTGAGACCCTTATGAAAAGTCCTTCTGCAGCCTTCCTGTAGGGATCCCTTCAGCGATTGGAAAGCAGCTGCTCTTCTCCAGGCTGAACAGCTCCAGCTTCCTCAGCCTGTCCTCATAGCAGAGGTGTCCAGCCCTTCAGTCATCTTTATGGCAGGACTGAGGAGCTTTTGGGTGGATCTGGGAGGCTTTTAGGACTGAGGGAGCTTCTAGGCAGGACTGAGGAGTTTTTAGGAAGGACTGGGGAGCTTTTAGGTAGATCTGAGAAGGTTGTAGGACTGAGGAGCTTTTAGGTAGATCTGAGAAGCTTTTAGAATTGAGAAGATTTTAGGTAGATCTAAGGAGCTTTTAGGTAGATCTGAGAAGCTTTTAGGACTGAGAAGCTTTTAGGTAGATCTGAGAAGGTTGTAGGACTGAGGAGCTTTTAGGTGGAACTGAGAAGCTTTTAGGACTGAGGAGCTTTTAGGCAGGACTAACTCTCTGCTACCGTGGTCAGAGACAGGGAGAGGAGCCTTGCTGGGTATACAGGTTTTGACTAGGGTCAAGTTGCTTTTTCATAGCCTCCAGCAGGGTGCTGGGATCTCCAGCTGTGGCCCCAACAGTGCTGTGAGTGTGGGGATGGTGTTTCCGTTCCCAGTCCTGCTAGCTTGGTGGAGCTGGGCCAGCTTTCGCTCAGGGCCGTGGGAGATGCTGAGCAATGGCCTTGGCAGTTTCTTTGTTTTCTTTCCCTCTTTTTCCACTTCTTCGTTTATTAAACTCTTTTTACTTTTTGTATCTTGAGCCATGCCTTTTCTTGCATTTTGTCTTTGTTTCTGCACTGGGTTTGACTGGTATAGAGTGACAATGCCTCGTGGCAGCTCGTGGTTTGGATTTGGGACACCAAGGAATCGCATCTTGGGGGCTTAGCAGCTTCTGGGAGTGGTGGTGGTTGTCCAACACTCAAGTCTCAACCCCTGTTAGTGACCTCCAGCTGATCTGCTGATGCTCCTTGTGGTCTTCAGAGGGTTGTGGGTCTGTGCCCTTCTCCATCTCTCCTGATGGTTGTAGCTCTTCAAGCTCTTCTGCTACTTAAAACCCTGGAATCATTTCAGTTGGAAAAGATCCTGAAGATCATCAAGTCTGGAACCATTCCAGATCAGGTTGGATGGGGCTCTGAGCAATCTGCTGCAGTTGAGCGTTTCCCTGCTCACTGCAGGGGAGTTGGCCTTCCAACCCAAACCATTCTATGATTCTGTAAGTCCAGCTCTTTGACCAAATGGTGCATACAGTGGAGGGTGACCACAAGCCTTGTGGGTACACAGACACTGGGAACCTCAAGCTCTGGTCCATAAGGTGGTTGAAACCAGAAGGGCAGCAGGGTGGGATGCTCTTGCATGCTTAAGAGGAGTTGATGTGGGGCAGCCACTTTGATGTGGTATTGCCTCACTTGGGGACCTCCAAACAATGAGCTGCACTTGATGGCAAGATCCAGGGCACAGCAGGTAGCCCAGGGGCTGATAACTCAGGGGTCTCGAGGCAGGGACCCACATGCTGTTCCCAGCAGAAGTATATTTAGAGCATTTGTGTTGAGCTGGTCAGGCCAAATGCTGAGTCAGCACGGATACAGGAGAGCAGCTCCACTGCCAAGTTGGGCATCTCTGGATTAGCTCCACCAGCTATGAGTCATCAATAGTCTGAGCAGCAGGCAGCAGCTGCAAAGGATGAGGATGGTGGGAAGAAGACCTCAGGCACCACTGAACATCTGGTGGCCACCTTGTGAGCCCTCAGAAGATGCCATGGGCTGAGGTATGGAGGGACACAACCCCTGAAGAGCATCACTCATGGGGCTGTGGGGGTTAAAACAATATCATGATGGGTGTTGGTATGATGTGGTGGAGGAAGCCTGGGGAAAAGAGACCCCTAAAATGTGCTGAGAAATGGCCAGGGGGGTGAGGAGAAAGCTCCAGGACCAAAAAACACAGGATGGGGATGTCTGGGAGCCACATCCAAGTGAGCTGGGGGCATGTAGGCACTGGAATGGGGAACATTAGGGAAATTCAACTCATAACCCAAGCAGGGGCACATCTGGCCTGAAACAAGCAGGTGGTTGGGGTAGGAGTTGTGGAGGTCTGGCCGGATGGAGACATCCACCATGGTGGCCCAGAGATGGTCAGGGAACCCTTGGAGGAAGAGGGAGGCTGTAGTGGGATGAAGGCTGCCCAGGAGCCCGGCCAGGTCTTGGCAGAGGGCAGCAGCAGCCCGACATGAAAGCCTTGGTGGGGAAGGGGTCTCTGCAAGGAACCCCCTCGAATGTCCCCAGCTCCCATGGGACCCCTGTCCCATGTCTGAACTGGGACCACATCTCCAAAGCAGAAAACAGAAGACAAAGCACCGTACCCTGAGACCCAGACAGGATTCCAGAACCCAAACTACAGCAGCCTGTGTGCCTGACCCAGTTCCAGAGGCCAGATCCAGGACCCCAGACTCATCTCCTATGTTCCTTACTCAGATCCATGGGCCCAAAGCAGGACCTCAGATCCATCTCCCCATGCCCTTGACCTAGATCCAGGGAACCGACTCAGCACCCCAGCCCCAGCCCTGGCCCCAGCCCCCATGTCTGTGACCCAGATCCGTGGGTCCCAAGCATGATCCCAGACCCATCCTCCCGTGCCCCTGCCCAGACACACATACTCAACCCCCCGGTCCTGTCCCCAGTCGCTCATCTCCCTGAGCCAGCCTCCTGAGCCCTGATGCCCTTGGACCCATCTTCTCCAGAGCAGGACCCTCTCCTCCAGACCAAGACGTCCGTGCCCAGCCCCCAGGCTGCCCGAACACGGCCGAGCCAGGCTGGCACGGCCGGGCCTGGCGTCGGTCAGACATTTGGTACTCATTAGGGCTGGAGGGAAGGAGGGCGGGCGCGGGACCAGCCTTTCTTTTCCAGCACATTTCCCAGCGCCTCGCCTTTCGGTGGCCAGCGTCCAGCTCCCAGCCCGGGGCAGGCTCTGCCATCCCCCGGCCCCCAGCCCGCCGGTGCCAGTCGTCCATCCCCGCCTGGGCAGCGGCCATGGGGGAGCGGCCGGTCCTGGGGGTGCTTCACCACCCTGGCTGCTTCTGAAGGCTCCTCAGGAAGTTTTGGGAGCGGGGGGCCGGCGGCGGGGAGCAGCCTCGGCCATGCTGGCCACTTGCTGAGGCTTCGCCGGGAAGAGCCGTGCCGGGGCGGATGCGGGAACTGGGGCGCTGAGGCCTGGACGGGGCAGGATTGCAGCCACTGCCCCCCCCCCCCCAGCCCGGGGGCTATGAGAGGTGAGTGGGGGTCGGAGCCGGGCTGGTGGCATGGGGGAGAAGAGGGAACGGCTGTGCAGGAGTGGGTGGTAGAGCTTGGGGGGCAGCTGGCACCCCCCGAATCCCACCGCATCCCTGCTCCCCACGGGCAGCATCACCCCGTACCTGGGGGCTGAGTCGGCTTCAGCCGTGACCAGGGACCCCCACATCGGGGCGGGGGAGGGGAGGGTTAGAAAGGATCGGGGTGGGGTCCAGTGCACTCAGCTTGCTCGGAGTCCACCACTTGTTGATTTCCTGGGTCAGAAAAGCAGAATTTGGGGCGCAAAAAGCAAGGGTTGTGCCAGGAAGGACCGAGGGAGTCGCTGCCTCCTCTGTCCCTTGCCCGCAGCCCCTCTCCTGCCCCCCACCCACCTTTGCGGGGGGAGCCCAGGTTGTATAAAGCAGGGGATGTGGGTTCTGTGGTCATTCCGGAGCAACTCCAGATGGAAAACCTCCTTCTGCTGGTGAGGAAGTCAGGGATGCCCTGGGCAGAGGGTGGCAGCAGGGGGAGGAGTGTGTGTGTGTGTGCTGCGGAGCATGGCACAGCTCCCGGGGAGCTCTGGGGAGCTCCGGGGAGCCGGGGAGGAAGACCTTCTGCCCCTGTCTCTAGATTCTTCAGGGTCAGATCAAGGTGCTGAGCTCATCCCCTGTGCTGGGGCCATGGGTAGGATCCAGCCCACCCTGTCAGGAACATCCCAGCTTGCCCCCCCACCAGAATGGGGGGCCCAGGATGGGGTGGCTCTAGGGGCTGGAAGGCAGGAGCTGTCATCTTCTCCACCGCTTGCCTTTTGTCCCAGTTTCACCAAATTTACCCATGTTTATGGTCTTGGATTGAAAAGGTCCTGGCCAAGCCCTGCAGGAGCAGGTAGTGGTGCAGGTACATGTCCTCATGGGCTGGTGCCAGTGGGCTTTGGCAAGCTGAGGGTGGCAGTGGTGGCTCCCAGGTAGCTTCCTGGCTTTTCCGTGGGGATGGCAGGTTACAGTGTCCCTGGAGTCCCTGGGCCCATTGCCATCCTCGGGGCCGGGAGCAGGAAAGGGCAGGCAGCTCAGGCCCCTCCCGTGTTGGCTTTCAGCAGACGAGCCAGCAGGAGGAGAAGAGGAGGAGATGCCGACCTTCAGCTACCGACCAAGTGGTAAGGACATTGCTTGGGGTGGGCTGGGGTCGTGGCAGGGCCTGATCCTTCCCTCTCTGCGCTCAGGCAGGGCACGGACCAGCTGCAGCCGGTGCCAGAAGAACATCTCTCTCCAGACAGCTGTTAAAGTCCTCTACATCATCTCCATCCTCCTCATCGTGGCTGTGAGCGTGCTAGCTGCCTTGGGTGAGCATGGGCAGGGTTGGAAAATCCAGCACCTGCTCCCCTGGAGGACACTGGGGCTCCCCAAAAGCACCTTCAGCACACAGGCATGGCGAGGAGCATCCAGCTCCTCCAACCACCCCTGGGATGCATATGGGACCCTGCGTGTGATGCCACCTCAGGGGGGATAGCTTTACCCCTACACGGATGTCAGAAACCACCTCAGAGCCCAGAGGTTCCACCCCCATTACCTCCATGGGCAAGAATCAGTCTCCCAGGCTCAGGTGATGCCATACTCCCCAGGGCTGCACCCTGGAGATGCTTGTAGACCTGAAAGCCCCCAGAGATACCCACCCCATGGAGCCAGCACCCATCAGCCACCCAGGCTGGCTTTTCAAGTCCTGGCCACCTTCCTTACCAGAGAATGAGCCCAGAGGGGAAGTGTGGAGGACAGTCACATCTTGGCACCTGCCCACCTCCCTCAACCCCCCCATTTTCTCCACAGTATTCAAGAAGGTTGACTCCATCTCCAACAACATCAGCTCATCCCAAACCTATTATGAGAAGAAGATCACATCCATCCAGGAGGACCTTCAAGGGTTGGGTGAGTGGCTTGCACCTGAACCTGGAGATCTTCTCAAGGAACCACTGCTGCTGGGTGCTGCAGCATCCCCACTTTGAGGTCCTGGGGCTCCCACAGAGCCACTTATCTCCCAGGATTTTGGCAGAAGGGTGACTGCATGACCCCCAGGGGTGGGGTTGGTGGGGTTGGGCTTTTTGGAGAGCTTGCTGCACAGAGGTTGTAGGAGCAGCATGAGGGCGGGAGCTGGTGCAGGCTGGTGGGATCAGGGTTGTCCCAGCCACAGCTCTGTGGTGCCCATCTCCAGGGTCTGCAAGGACAGGCTATGGTGACTCCTTCCTCCAGTCTGCAGGAGGGTCACCAGGCCCACTGAGGGAGGGAGTGAGGTAGCAGACCCCTCTGCCCTTCATTCAGATGAGAAGACCTCGGGGAACTGCTCCCTGTGCCACGAGACAGGACAGCTGGGCCAGGAGATCACCAAGCTGCAGGGTGAGCTGGAGGAGATCCAGAAGATGCTTTTGGTCCAAGAAATCCTGCTCGACCGGACCTCCCAGACCCACAACCAGCTCTCATCCACCAGCAACGAGATCACCAGCGAGGTGGACAGCTGCTCCTCCTCTGTCCAGCAGGTCAACAAAAGCTTGGGGCAGTTCTTGGCCCAGGTCGGGGGCTGGCAGGCGGTCACCTCCCGGCTCGACAGCTCCCTCAAGGGCTTGGCCCGGGAGCGCTACGACGTGCGAGCGGCCGTGCAGCAGATGAACTTCACCCTGGGGCAGACCTCCGACTGGATCCAGGCCACCCAGAGGAAGACGGAGGAGGAGACGCTGACGCTGCAGAAGCTGGTGAGCGAGTGGCAGAACTACACCCGGCTCTTCGGCGGGCTGAGGGCCACCTCCTCCAAGACCGGCGAGCTGCTGAGGAGCATCCAGGGCAGCGTGGGGGCGGCGGCCCGGCAGGTCGGCCAGAACTCGGAGAGCATGCACGACCTGGTGCTGCAGGTGATGGGGCTGCAGCTGCAGCTGGACAACGTCTCCTCCTTCCTGGACGACCACCAGGAGAACGTGAACGACCTGCGCTACCACAGCGGGCACGCGGAGAACCGCACGGCCGAGCGCTTCCAGAGCCTGGAGGGCCGCATGAGCTCCCACGAGGTGGAGATCGGCACCATCTTCGCCAACATCAACGCCACCGACAGCCACGTCCACAGCATGCTGCGCTACCTGGACGACGTGCGGCTCTCCTGCACCCTGGGCTTCCACGCCCACGCCGAGGAGCTCTACTACCTGAACCGCTCCCTGGGCTCCCTGCAGGGCGCCACCGAGCTGCTGCGGGAGCGTTACAGCCTGCTCAGCGCCCGCCTGGACTTCGACCTCCGCAACCTCTCCGTGGTCATGGAGGAGATGAAGGCAGTGGACGTCCGGCACGGGAAGATGCTGCAGAACATCACCGTCCTACGAGGTGAGGTGGTTGAGTCACCAGCCCTGGGTGCGTTTAAAGGCTGTTTGGATGTGGTGCTTGGGGATATGGCTTAAGGGTGAGCTTTGTAGAGTAGGGTTCTGGGTTGGACTTGGTGATCCTGAGGGTCTTTTCCAACCTGAGTGTTTCTGTGATTCTGCTGTGATCCTGGTGGGCACAGGCTCAGTCCTGCCTGGGGGTGGGTTGGGGCCAGGAATGTCCAGAGAAGGGCCACGAGGATGAGCAGAGAGCTGGAGCATCTCTCCTGTGAAGACAGACTGACAGAGTTGGGGCTGTTCAGTCTGGAGAAGAGAAGGCTCCAAGAAGACCTCCTTGTGGCCTTCCAGTATCTGAAGGGGGCCTACAAGAAAGCTGGGGAGGGACTTTTTGGGGTGTCAGGGAGTGATAGGACCAGGGGGGATGGAACAAAACTAGAAATGGGTAGATTCAGATTGGATGTTAGGAAGAAGTTGTTCCCCATGAGGGTGGTGAGACACTGGCACAGGTTGCCCAGGGAGGTGGTGGAAGCCTCATCCCTGGACGTTTTTAAGGCCAGGCTGGGTGTGGCTGTGAGCAACCTGATCTCCTGACCTAGTGTGAGGTGTCTCTGCCCATGGCAGAGGGGTTGGAACTAAATGATCCTTGAGGTCCCTTCCAACCCTGACAATTCCAGGATTCTATGTTGGGAAGGCAGTCTGGGGGCTGTTTATTGCATGGCCGAGCGTGGTGAGATCTGGGCTCCTTGGGAGTATCCTGCACCATGAAGGACCCAAACCACGGATGCTGAGGCCAGCATGGTGTTGAGATGCACATAAAGGCACCCCAACATTTACATATGGATGTAGAGGTATCTTGGGGATGGAGCTGCATGGACTCAGCTTGCAGAGCTGTCGCTGTGTGTGGGGACAGGAACAGTGGGGAGGTGACCATTGTCCTTCATTTGTCACTGATGCCAGTGACCTCTCTTGCTGGTCCTAGTAGAGGGAGTATGGCTGACCCTTAACTAGAGTGCACAAAGCTTTCCCCCATGGCTTCAGTGGCTTGAGGACATCTCTCTCCACCCTGGGGAGCAGGGAGGACATCCCTGTCCACCCTGTTCCAGCTCCACAGAGCCCCATGGCACCTTGGCAGCTTCCCATTGTGCCATGGACCAGCCTGTTGGTAACCACACCTGCATGGGCTCAGCTGATCCTGTTCTTAGCAAGGTCTGCAGGGCTGGTGCAGCCAGGCTCAGCTGATCCTGGACTTGGAAAGGTCTGCAGGGCTGGAACATCTCCCTCTCTCCATGTTTTGGTGTCCTGTCCCATACAGTCCCTGCGTCCCATTCACCCTCTCCTCTCTCCCCCAGGTGTTCCAGGCCTCCCAGGCCCCCGTGGCATCAAGGGCGATGTGGGCATCAAGGGCCCCCCAGGAACCGAAGGAGAGAAGGGAGACACAGGCAGCCTGGGCTTGCCAGGACCCCAAGGACCACCGGGCCCCCCGGGACACCCCGGACCTCAGGGTGAAAGGGGTCCCCTGGGCTTGAAAGGTTTCCCTGGCCTCAAGGGCGCCAAGGGCAGCTTTGGGCAGTCTGGCTCCCAGGGACAGGGAGGACCCAAGGGAGACTCCGGTCCTCCAGGACCAGCAGGGGGGCCAGGGCCATTGGGACCCCCTGGCCCACAGGGCAAGCCAGGACTCCCTGGGACCCCTGGGGCTGTGGGGCAGGCTGGCCCCATGGGGCCCAAGGGAGACCCCGGGTTACGAGGCCCCCCAGGGCTACCGGGTCCCCCTGGCCCCCCAGGACAGTAACCCAGTCTGCTGCCAGCCAGGCTATCAGGGCAGTGGGGACAAACTGGGGTCCCCACTGCCTCTCCTCTGGACCCCCCCCCCCATCCTCCACAGGGCTGAGCCTTGCAGGATGGGGTGGCAGAGGGGTCCCTGTGTGTGTATTGCCCCCACCCTAGCTAGGGCAAGGGTTTGGGGCCGGTCCCCAGCTCTCAGGGATGCTGCCAGCTCCAGGGTGGGGGGTCCCTGTGGGATGGGGTGCAGCTGGTTTGTGCCATTTCCCCCCTCTGGCCATGTCTGTCCCCCCAGCCCTGCGCTGTCCCCCACCATGTACTCCTGGCACAATAAAGCTCTATGGGAACAGGCAGCTCCTGAACTTGGGGACACTGGGGTGGGGGCACAGGGGTGCACCAGAGGAGGATTCACAGCCAGTGGTGGGGTGCATGCTTGCAGAGGACACCGAGCTGAGTGGTGTGGTTGACATGCCTGAAGGGCAGTATCCATCCAGGTGGACCTGGACAAGCTGGAGCAGGGGGCCCATGTGAATCTCATGAGGTTCAACAAGGCCCAGGGCAAGGTCCCACACCTGGGCTGGGGCAACCCCCAGTACCAATCCAGGGTGGAGGATGAAGGGATGGAGAGCAGCCCTGTGGAGAAGGACTTGGGGGTACTGGTGGGTGAAAAGCTGGACTTGAGCCAGCAAGGTGCACTCACAGCACAGAAGCCAACTGCATCCTGGGCTGTGCCCAAAGCAGTGTGGCCAGCAGGTCAAGGGAGGGGATTCTGCCCCTCTGCTATGGTGAGACTCCACTTGCAGTGCTGGGTCCAGCTTTGGGGTGCTCAGCACAGGAGAGAACTGGACCTGTTGGAGCAGGTCCAGAGGAAGAGGCCACAATGATGATATGAGGTTTGGAACCCCTCTGCTGTGAGGACAGGCTGAGAGAGTTGGGGTTGTTCATCCTGGAGAAGAGAAGGCTCCAGGGAGACCTTTTTGCACTCTTTCAGTGCTGGAATGGACCCCAGAGGAAAGCTGGAGAGGGACTGTTCACAAGGGTGTAGAATGGTAGGACAAGGGGTGACAGAGAAGATATTGAGATTAGATGTAAAGAGCTGGGGTTGCTTAGCCTGGAGAAGAGGAGGCTCAGGGAAGACCTTCTTGCCTTCTACAACTCCCTGAAGGGAGGTTGTAGCCAGGTGGGGGCTGGTCTCTTCTCCCAGGCAACCAGCACCAGAACAAGAGGACACAGTCTCAAGCTGTGCCAGGGGAGGTTTAGGCTGGATGTTAGGAAGAAGTTCTGCCCAGAAAGAGCGATTGGCCATTGGAATGGACTGCCTGGGGAGGTGGTGGAGTCCCCATCCCTGGAGGTGTTTAGGAAGAGCCTGGCTGGGGTGCTTGGTGCCATGGTTTAGTTGATGAGACGGTGTTGGGTGATAGGTTGGACGTGATGATCTCAAAGGTCTCTTCCAACCTGGTCTATTCTATTCTATTCGATTCGATTAGATTCGATTTGATTCGATTGAGACACTGGCCCAGGTTGCCCAGACAAATGATAGATGCCCGTCCCTGGCAACCAACCGGGTCAGGCTGGATGGGGCTCTGAGCAACCTGCTCTAGTTGAAGATGGCCCTGCTGAAAGGTCTCTTCCCATCCAAACCAGTCTGTGATTCAGTAATCTGTGAGACAGGCCAACAGGGTTGAAGAGAATGGTGCCACCTCCTCCATAAGCCAAAGCTGCTGTTCCTGAGCTCTGCTGTGCTGGGACCTCACCAGAGCAGGGGGAGCACTCAGAGGCCCTCTGTACCTGAGCAGCACCATGCTGTCAAGACCATCGTGGCTCTGGGCACTCCAGCCAGCTCCACCAGCCCCATCCTCTCCATCTGGAGGGTGCCCCAGCTCCAGGAGACCTGTGGCCTGCCCAGGCAGCCCTGCCCAGGGGCTTGGGATCCACCCAGGCAGTTGGTTTATTGCTGTTGGCAAAGCAGTTTCCTGTTTTCATCCCCAAAGCAGCCCCGGGGCTGGTTGTTAACATGATCCAACACAGCCTCAGCCCTGCTTGGAGGCTGCAGAGGCAGCACTGGGTGTGGGGGGCCTCTGAGAAGGGGCTGGTGGGAGGACCAGAGACCTGAGAACTCGTTACACAGATGGGGCACAGGCTGCCCCAGCAGGGCTGGCTTCGTCCTTCTGAGGCTCTAGGGGGGAGGAGAAAGCCCTGAGCACCCCCAGGAGGACTCAGTCCTGAGTTGATGACAGGAGACAGGATGCAAACAGTGCTGGGGTGCGAGACATGGGTACCCTGCAAACCTGTCTGAGGCCAGAGTGGGGAACATGGGCACCCTGCAAACCTGTCTGAGGCCAGAGTGGGGAACATGGGCACCCTGCAAACCTGTCTGAGGCCAGTGGGGAACATGGGCACCCTGCAAACCTGTCTGAGGCCAGTGGGGAACATGGGCACCCTGCAAACCTGTCTGAGGCCAGAGTGGGGAACATGGGCACCCTGCAAGCCTGCCTGATGCCAGAGTGGGAAAATAGGCACCCTGCAAACCTGCCTGGTGCGGTGTAGGGGACATGGGCACCCTGCAAGGGGAGCAGGCCATGGGTGTTGCCCATGGCATGTGTGCCACAAGCAGGTGCTGCCTCTGGGCACAGCAAGCAGATAACCCTGCCTCGGTTTCCCCCAGCTAGGTAGGACCCAGGCAAGCTACACCCTCCTATCCTTGACCTCCTCGGCCCTTCCCAAACCCCGTGCCTGCAGCCCGCCGCAGCACATCTGGCCGGGAAGCACATCTGAGGGGAGCGGCAGCTGTGCCGCTGTTTGTGGAGGAGCAGCTGCCTCCTCCCTCGGGCCTGCCAAAAATGTGCGAGGGCAGGACTTCCCGCTCCCTGCCCACTCCCTGCCCGCTCCCTGAGCACTCCCGGCCCACTCCCTGCCCACTCCTTGCCAACTACCTGAGCACTCCCTGCCCGCTCCCTGCCCACTCCTTGCCCGCTACCTGAGCACTCCCTGCCCGCTCCCTGCCCACTCCTTGCCAACTACCTGAGCACTCCCTGCCCGCTCCCTGCCCACTCCTTGCCTGCTACCTGAGCACTCCCTGCCCGCTCCCTGCCCACTCCTTGCCTGCTCCTTGCCCACTCCCTGAGCACTCCCTGCCCGCTCCCTGCCCACTCCCCAAGCACTCCCTGCACGCTCCCTGCCCACTCCCTGAGCACTCCCTGCCCACTCCTTGCCTGCTCCCTGCCCACTCCTTGCCCGCTCCCTGAGCACTCCCTGCCCGCTCCCTGCCCACTCCCCAAGCACTCCCTGCACGCTCCCTGCCCACTCCCTGAGCACTCCCTGCCTGCTCCTTGCCTGCTCCCTGCCCACTCCTTGCCGCTACCTGAGCACTCCCTGCCCACTCCTTGCCCGCTCCCTGCCCACTCCCTGAGCACTCCCTGCCCACTCCCTGCCCGCTACCTGAGCACTCCCTGCCTGCTCCCTGCCCACTCCTTGCCCACTACCTGAGCACTCCCTGCCCGCTCCCTGCCCACTCCTTGCCCGCTACCTGAGCACTCCCTGCCCACTCCCTGCCCGCTCCTTGCCTGCTCCCTGCCCACTCCTTGCCCGCTACCTGAGCACTCCCTGCCCACTCCCTGAGCACTCCCTGCCCACTCCTTGCCCGCTCCCTGCCCACTCCTTGCCCGCTACCTGAGCACTCCCTGCCCGCTACCTGCCCACTCCCTGCCCGCTCCCTGCCCACTCCTTGCCTGCTACCTGAGCACTCCCTGCCCACTCCCTGCCCACTCCCTGAGCACTCCCTGCCTGCTCCTTGCCTGCTCCCTGCCCACTCCTTGCCCGCTACCTGAGCACTCCCTGCCCACTCTCCTGAGCACTCCCTGCCCACTCCTTGCCCGCTCCCTGCCCACTCCCTGAGCACTCCCTGCCCACTCCCTGATCACTCCCTGCCCGCTCCTTGCCTGCTCCCTGCCCACTCCTTGCCTGCTACCTGAGCACTCCCTGCCTGCTCCCTGCCCACTCCTTGCCCGCTCCCTGCCCACTCCCTGCCCACTCCTTGCCCGCTACCTGAGCACTCCCTGCCTGCTCCCTGCCCACTCCTTGCCCGCTCCCTGCCCACTACCTGAGCACTCCCTGCCCGCTCCTTGCCTGCTACCTGAGCACTCCCTGCCTGCTCCCTGCCCACTCCCTGAGCACTCCCTGCCCGCTCCTTGCCTGCTACCTGAGCACTCCCTGCCCGCTCCCTGCCCACTCCCTGAGCACTCCCTGCCCGCTCCCTCCCCACTCCTTGCCCGCTACCTGAGCACTCTCTGCCCGCTCCCTGCTTGCTCCTTGCCCACTCCCTGAGCACTGCCTGCCCGCTCCCTGCTCCAGCCAGCACCAGCCAGGTCCCAGCTTTCCCAGGGCTGGGCAGCCTGGGGCGGGTTTCAGAGCCGGCAGCAGAAGGATTAATAAACAATCAAGGAGCGGAGGCAGGGAAGGGTTGGGTGGGTATGTGCTGACCTTGCCTTCCAGGGGGTTATTCTTGGCAGCTGCTGGTTGGTGGGGTGGGCACAGAGGGGAGGCAGGGTGGCTTCTCACCATCCCTGCCAATCCCCATGGGTTGCCTTAAGGAGTGGGTCCAGCATCTCCTGCCCTGGGCAGTGATGGACAGAGTGCTCAGGGGGCACGGGGCCTGTGGGCAGCTGTGAAGAGGGTGCTAGGGGACATGTGGCCCTATAGCAATGATGGGTGCTAGGAACAAGTTCCTCACCATGAGGGTGGTGGAACACTGGAATGGATTGCCCAGGGAGGTGGTTGGGGCCCCATCTCTGGAGATATTCAGGGTGAAGTTCAAGAGGGATCTGGGCAACCTGATTTAATTGAAGATGTCCCTGTTGGCTGCAGAGGGGCTGGACTAGATGGCCTTTAGAAGTCCCTTCCCACCCAAACCATTCTATGACAGGGTGCTGGGGATATGTGGACCCTATGGCCATTGATGCCCAGGGTGCTTGGGGACACGTGGCCCACAGCAGGCTACGTGCAGGGTGTCTGGGGATATATAGCCCCAGGAACAATGACGCACATTGGATGCCTGGGGACAAGGGCCCCCATGACCACCATGCACAGGGGCCCTGGGGACACATGGCCTCATGGCAGTGATCACAGGGTGCTTGGGGACACACAACTCCACAGCAATCAGTGTCCAGACTGTTGAGGGGACACATCCATGAGACACAGGAGACATCACCCACTGATAAACACCAGAAGAGGCTGGAGCTGCTGCACGGGCACCATGGCCAAGCACAACAGTCTGCAGCTGCAGGGCTGTGGCTGCAGGCATTGCTGATGGCAGCATGGCTCAGGACCAGTGCTCAGGGCACCAGCCAACACCCTCCTCCCATGAAAGGGCTCTTTGATGGCAGGGAGGAAGGAACCTGGCAGGAAGATGGGGTCACCCCAGCTCCTCACCCATCATCCTGCCCCACAGGAGCCTCCTGGCTCTTCCCCTGCCTCTGCCAGGCTCAGCTGGAGGGGAGGAACAAAACAAGTCACTGCACCGTGCCTTCAGTTTCCCCATCAGCCCTGAGGTGGTTTATCCCCAACTCAGGCCCCCCAAAAAAGCAGGACACTGCAGAGAATTTGGACTGGCATTGGCTGGAGTCACCCCAGGGTCAGAGCAGTCTGAGCTGAGACAGGACATAAGCAGCACAGAGCCTACCATCCTCCTCCCCTGTAGAACTAGACTATCCCTCCCAAAGCCAGACCATCCTCCCCCAAACCAGACCAACCCCTCTCAAACCAGACTATCCTCCCCCTACAGCTCAAGTATCTCCCTCAAACCAGACTTTACTCCCCAAACCAGACTCATCAGAGCCACCCAAGGAGACACTCTGTGGACCATCACAACTCCACTCCTTCTCTCAGCCACAAGCATCCCAGCAGCACATTTTACCACCATGACATGAATTTAATCCTGACATATCTACAGGTGGTGCAAGGATTATTGCAACTGTTTCACACAGACTCAGCCATGAAGCCTTACAGAATGCTGGGGCAGAAGCTTGGGCCAGGACACTGCCCATAAACTCAACTTTTCTTCACAGACATCTCTCTCCAGTGGTTTCTCACAAATCAAGTGTGATTTCAAGGAAAACACAGGACAGGGATGTCCCCACCCTGTGCTACAGGCTGCTATGGCAGCTCACCTTGGCTGTAACCACAGCCCAGCTTCACCTCCATCATCTGGAGCTCACTATGTAATGAGGAGCCACCAGATTTACCACCAGTGAGAGCTGGGGAGGTCTATGAGGCAGCTGTGAGCATGTCCAAACTGACCCCCCCTCAATTACAGAGGGATCTCTCAGCTCTGCTGATCATCACCAGCAGGAAGAGTTACACAGGTGGCAGCATCATATTTGTGTCCACTCCACTGGCAGGACAGAGGTGAAACAGCACAAATTGCCTTTCCTTTAAATCTCATTGGATTAAAAGCTGCCCCAAGTCCTTCCCTGGAATAAATACCATTGTCTGTAGAACTTTGGGAAGTCAGCCATGTCTCTGAGCAAGAGACCCACATGCAGCCAACACGGATCTTCTCCTGTCAGACGCCGTCAGAAACGTCTGCAGGCAGAGTTCACTTCTTTGGGTTTGTGGTTTTTTGGTGTTCTTAGCGATGGTGAAGTGTTAAAACATCCCAAGCCACCTCGTGGTTGAAGAGAGGAGGATCTGCTTACATGAAGTCATCTGAATCATTGCCATCCTGCAGGGAGAAGCAACAACACCAGGGGTCAGCGAGCTCTGTCGGTGATCTGGATGGGGGCATTGAGGGCACACTCAGTAACTCTGCAGATGACATCGAGCTGGGTGAGAGGCCTGATCTGCTGGGGGTATGGGAGGCTCTGCAGAAGGATCTGGAAAGGCTGGATCAATGGGATGAGGCCATTAAGATGAGGGTCAACACAACCAAGTGCACTCGGGTCACAACAACCCCACATAATGTTGCAGGCTTGGGAAAGTGGCTGGCAACTGCCCAGTGGAAATGGAGCTGAGGGTGCTGGTCAATAGGAGGCTGAAGATGAGTCAGCATGTGCCCAGGTGGCCAAGAAGGCCAAGAGCATGCTGGCTTGGATCAGCAATTGCGTGGCCAGCAGGACTAGGGCACTGGTAAGGTCACACCTCAAGCACTGAGTTCAGTTTTGGGCCCCTCACTGCAAAGATATTGATGTGCTGAAGGGGGTCTGGTTTGTGCCTCTTGCCCTTTATCCTGCAACTGGGCAGCACTGAAAAGGAGTCTGGCCCTATCCTCTTGATCCCTGCCTTTTAGATACTGATCAGCATTGAAAAGATCCCCTCTCAGGCTGCTCTTCTCCAGGATGAATAACCTCAGGTCTTGCAGCCTCTCCTTGCCAAAGAGATCCTTAATTCTCCTCAGCATCTTTGGAGCCTCTGCTGGACTCTCTCCAGTAGTTTCTTGTCACTCTGGAACTGGGGAGCCCAGAACTGGGCACAGGACTCCAGATTTATCTTCATTAGGGCAGAATAGGAGGTGAAGAGAACCTCCCTTAACCTGATGGACACACCCTTTCTGAGTGCAGCCCTGGAGACCATTGGTCTTCTTGGCCACAAGTGCACATTACTGGCTCATGAGCAACTTGTCTCCCAGCACTCCCAGGGCCTTCTCCACAGAGCTGCTTTCCAGCAGGTCAACCCCTAACTTGCACAGGTGCAGATTATTCCTCCCTAGGACCAGGACACTACACTTGCCCTTGTTGAACCATTTCCAGCAGCACAGGCTTCTCCTGGCTGACAGACTAGTGAGAGAGCCCTCTCAGAAAGCAGAGGAGGAGTGGCAATGTCCTTCACTGAGCAGGGGTGGCAGAGATGTGCTCTGTCATGCAGGAGTCACCCAGGGCAGACCGCAATGCGGGAGCTGCGCCATCACGATCCCGCATCGGATTTCAGTCGTCTTGGAAAGGCTTCTGTGGGCAGTCTCACCTGATTGGAGGACATGTTCTCAGCCTTCATCAAGGAGGAGTAGCTCCTGGAACAGAAATGACATTATCTGGCATGATACATTTCCAGAAGCCAGCAGCTAAGAAGTGTTTGGATGAAACAGGACTGAGTGCCAGAAAAAACAATGGCTTTGCCTTCCTGAACTCCTTAGATGGATCAGTATTTGCTTCTCTCACACACTTTGGCTCATCCAACCAACCACACAAAGCCCAGGCACTTTGCAGACCAGTTCTCCACAGCTTTGCTCAGCAACTACCAGCTAGACCATTCCAGAAGGGAGAAAATCCTTTACTTTGTGGAAGGGCCGAGAGGCAGCTCCGGTGTGAGGCCAAATAAGCTGGCAGCACAGACATGCCCACTGCTCACTTCTCACCTCAGTTTGCTCCTCTAAGCCCTTCTGAACTCTCCACCAGCTGAATCACTCAAGAAATCCCCATGTTCTGAGCTCTCTACGTGTTGAAATCACTCAGGAAATCCCCAAGCTCTTCAAATTCCTCTTTCACTGTCATCTACAGATAAACACAGCTCACTGCACTTCAGCATGGAGGTTTCGGGACCGGCCAGCAGATACATCTACTGCTGGACGAGGCTGGCGGCATTCAGGAACAAGCTCAAAGGTCAGGGTGACATTTCCAACCACCATCCCTCACCCTGGGTTTGAGGGAATGTGTTACTGAGGATTCACACGTGGTTTAGAACCACAGACTGGTTTGGGTGGGAAGGGACCTTTCAAAGTCATCTAGTCTCAGGGGTTCCAGACCTTGCATCACCTTTGTGGTTGCTTCTGGACCTGCTCCAACAGGCCCATGTTTTTCCTGTGATGGAAACCCCAGGGCTGGAAACAGCACTGCAGGTGGGGTCTAGCCAGAGGGGAGCAGAGAGGCAGAATCTCCTACCTTGACTGGCTGGCCAAGCTGCTTTGGATGCAGCCCAGGATGTAGTTGGCTTCTGTGCTGCGAGTGCACGTTGCCAGCTCTTGTCCAGCTTTACACCTACCAGCGCTCCCAAGTCCTTCTCTGCAGGGCTGCTCTATATCCCTTCATCCCTCAGCCTAGACTGGTAATGGGGGTTACACCAATCCAGGTACAGGATCTTGCTCTTGGCCTTGCTGAACCTCAGAAGGCTCACATGGGCCTACTCCCCCAGTTTCTCCAGACCCTGTCCCTCAGACACATCAACTGCACCACTCAGCTTGGCATCATAACGCTTTGAAAAGACACAGTCCTTCCTTTCACCACCCCAGTCTTAGGAGCAATGTGGAAACCACCTCTCATCTAAAGACAAAAGAACTCACTGGAGCATGCAGGGGCTGAGCCAAAGCAGTCAGCTGAGCACTGAGTAGTCCCAGGCCAGCTATTGAACACAACTGCTGACCCTCGACTCCCTCCCAGCACCCATCAGCACCGCAGGGCTTGGCTCCACAATTCATTACCCACCTAAGTTCTTCCAGCTCTTTCTTCTTCTTCATCTCTTCCTTTTCCTTCCTCTTCATCTCTTGGATCTGGGCTTTTTTCTCGTTTCTCTCCTCCCTGTCCCGGGCCTCCTTCTCCGCAGCCAGGTCTGGGAACCGCTCCACTTTGGTCTTCTCCAGCCGGTTCAGGATCTCATTCACCTTCTTCTCCACTGTCAGCATCTTCACCTTTGGAGCGCAAACAACCGAGAGCCTTATCAAGAAACACTTCTACCCCCACAGCAAACTGCTGGCCAAGCTGTCAGCCCATGGCTGGGACAGCAGCACTCTGTGCAGGGTTAGGAACTGGCTGGAGGGCCCAGCCCAGAGAGTGGTGGTGAATGGTGCCACATCCAGCAGGCAGCCAGGCACTAGTGGTGTGCCCCAGGGATCAGTGCTGGGCCCCATCCTGTTCAATATCTTTATTGATGATCTGGATGAGGGGATTGAGTCCATCATCAGTAAATTTGCAGATGACAACAAGATGGGAGCAGGTGTTGATCTGTTAGAGGGTAGAAGGGCTCTGCAGAGGGACCTGGACAGGCTGGACAGATGGGCAGAGTCCAACAGGATGGCATTCAACAAGTCCAAGTGCTGGGTGCTGCACTTTGGCCACAACAACCCCATGCAGTGCTACAGGCTGGGGTCAGAGTGGCTGGAGAGCAGCCAGGCAGAGAGGGACCTGGGGGTCCCCGGTTAACAGCTGTCTGAACATGAGCCAGCAGTGTGCCCAGGGGGCCAAGAAGGTCAATGGCATCCTGGCCTGGATCAGGAACAGTGTGGCCAGCAGGAGCAAAGGAGGTCATTGTGCCCCTGGACTCAGCACTGGTTAGGCCACACCTTGAGTCCTGTGTCCAGTTCTGGGCCCCTCAACTTAAGAAGGACATTGAGACTCTTGAACATGTCCAGAGAAAGGCAACGAGGCTGGGGAGAGGCCTTGAGCACAGCCCTGTGAGGAGAGGCTGAGGGAGCTGGGGCTGTTTAGCCTGGAGAAGAGGAGGCTCAGGGGAGACCTTCTTGCTCTCTACAACTACCTGAAGGGAGGTTGTAGCCAGGAGGGGGTTGGTCTCTTCTCCCAGGCAACCAGCACCAGAACAAGAGGACACAGTCTCAAGCTGTGCCAGGGGAGGTTTAGGCTGGAGGTGAGGAGAAAGTTCTTCCCAGAGAGAGTTGTTAGCCATTGGAATGTGCTGCCCAGGGAGATCCACCATCCCTGGAGGTATTCAAGAGGGGACTGGACGTGGCACTTGGTGCCATGGGTTAGTAGTCATGAGGTGTTGGGTGACAGGTTGGACTTGATGATCCTTGAGGTCTTTTCCAACCTTATTGATTCTACCCTGGCGCTTTCCCAGAGGGAAGGAAACTCCCTGTGTCCACTTCACACTTGGCTGAGTCCCACACAAACAGCTGCTGAGGAAAATCTCAGCCCCAAGGGCTGTTCAGCCGCTTGTGTAACAGCAGAGAGAGGCCAACTCTGGATGCTCAGCAGCGCCAAGCCCACGAGCACAGGCAGTGCCATCTGCATCAGCATTGCCCTGGTGTGAGAGACTAAAGCTTGTCTCTCCTGGTGTGACTCAACAAAGATAAAATCACTTGCTGCTTGCCCAGACAGTAGCTGATGTGCCTTGGGCAGAGCCACTGGAAGGACTCTTGGAAGGTGCAAAGATAACCTTGCTCACGGGACTGCAGCTGGCCTACAGCAATGGCCCAAGGGCCCAGCATTCACACCTTCAGGACAAGATCATTTCCAGCTATCAGATACTCCAGGAAAGGACAATGGATTCACCACCTGTTTCCTGATGTGTAAAGAGTGTGTGGATAGGTAGATGGAGAAGGAGGAGGCCTTCCCCCTCCATCCAGACCCTGCCCAAACTCACCTGAGTACACAGAAAGATTTCCTGGGGAATGATACCTGGACAAAGATGATTTCCCAGAACGATATCCTGGGGAACAACACCTGGACACTTGCCTGAGGACTAAAAAACTGTATAGAACACTGGAGCAACTACTGGCTAGGAAGAAGAAAACCGGAGAAGCAAAATGCAGCACCACCCGCTGGAAAGCTCACGGCCAACACGACGGGTCCTGGACTCTGCAAACCCTCTCTCCGTGCCCTAAGCTCCGGCTGCTGCAACTCATGGAGCTGAAGAAGCTGCCCAGAGGGCCACATCCCTTCTACAGCCAAAGCCTCAGCACCCTTCCTCCACAGACCCCACATCTCCTGCAGCACCGTTTACCTTTCCTCCACAGACTCAAACTGTCTTGGGCGGGGGTGAGGGGTGTGGTAATATAATTCCTTTCCTCTTTTCCTCTCTTCTCTATTTTCTCTCTCTCCCCTTCTGATCCATCCACGGTATTTATGTAATCAATAGTCTAGCTGTTGATATTTTGGCCTCGTTTGTGCCTCTCATTTCACAACACAATTCATTAAAAACCTGAATCTCTGTCCCTCTCCGATCGAGACACCCGGTCAGCTCTTGGCACATGAATAGATAAGGACTGGTCTCTGCCATTTCTTGATGAGGTGCCAGGAGGGTACTGCAGGGCATCTGGGGAGGGGGAACTCGTGTGCTGCTGGCTGGCTGCAGGGTTTGTAGTGTTTCTTGCCCTGGTAAGGCCTGTTCCTGTCAAACTGCATCTCTGGAGAGGCTTCTTGCCCAGCAGCTGAACAAGGGCAGGGGGCAAGAGGATGGAGCCAGACTCTCTTCAGTGGTGCCCAGCAAAAAGGCAAGGGGCAACAGGCACAAACTGGAACCCAGGAAGGTCTGTCTGAACACAAGGTAAAACTTCTTTCCTGTGAGGGTGCTGGAGCACTGGACCAGGCTGCCCAGAGAGTGTCCCCTAGAGAGATTCCAAACCTGGCTGGGCATTACAATCCCGGGCAACTAGCTGTAGGTGACGCTGCTTTAGTAGTGGGGTTGGAGTAGATGACCTCCAGAGGTCTCTTCCAACCCCCACCATGCTGGAATTCTCTGTGTGCACTTCCCTGGCCTTAGAGCAAATGCTGTAGACAACCCACCCAGCTCCTGAGATGCAAATGCTGCAGACTGCCACCAGGTCACCGTCACACTTACATCCTTCTGCCTGTGAAAGCCGATTTGCCCCACGTCCATGTCTGCTGTCTTCTTCAGGTTGGTCCATGGTGTGTACACCACATTGACATTGTTCATCTTGCAACCTGGGAAGAAGGAGAGAAGGGAAATGCATCAATTCCCTCCCTTCTGGAAGAGGCCTTTAGTGTTCCATGCACATGGAAGCAGCAGTAGTTATTCTCATTACAAATGTCACCAGAAGGAAGGAGGAAAGGAAGAAGTCCTTCCCGTGTTCCAGTGAAAGGGAAGAACACCATGACACCACTTTCAGCAGCAATGTGAGCACTGCAGAGTGCTAACCAACTCCAGATGGAGATTGCCTCTGCCAGCAGAGTAACTGTGATGGAAGTGGGCCCTGAGGTGGTGTCAGAGAGGAGACTGTGAGGCCTCCTAGGCTCAGGCAGCAATGTGGAGGGACAAAAGGGCACACTGGGTTTCAAATCCCTCCTTATGGAAGTACAGCAATGATCTGCATGTAGGGAGCAAGGGCAACCCCAGGTATTTGCATATGACACCAGGCTGGGCAGGAGTGTTGATCTGCTGGAGGGGCAAGACAACCTACAAAGGGACCTGGACCAGCTGGATCAATGAGGCAATGACAATGGTTCAACAAGGCCAAGGGGCAGGCCCTGCACTTGGGTCACCACAACCCTGTGAGTGCTCCAGGCTTGGGGAAGTAGCTGGAAACTGCCCAGTGAAAAGGATGTGGGGGTGTTGGTTGTCAGCTGGATGAGTATGAACCAGCAGTGTGCCCAGGTGGCCAAGAAGGCCAACAGCATCCTGGCTTTGGTCAGCAACAGTGAGGACAGCAGGACCTGGGCAGTGACCCTCTGTGGCCAGCCCTGTGAGGCTATACCTGAAATACTGGGGTCAGTTTTGGGCCCCTCATTCCATGAAGGACATTGAGGTGCTGGAGCATGTCCAGAGGAGGGCAGCAAAGCTGGTGAAGGGTCTAGAGCACAAGTCTTGAGAGGAGCAGCTGAGGGGGCTGGGGTTACATAGCCTGGAGAAAAGGAGGGTCAGGGGAGACCTCACTCTCTACAACTTACTGAAAGGATGTTGGAGGGAGGTAGAGATTGGTCTCTTCTCCCAAGGAACAAGTGAGAGGATGAAAGGAAATGGCCTCAGGCTGAGTCAGGAGAGATTTAGCCTGAACATGAGGAACATGTCCAGCCTTCTGCAAAAGGGTTTTCAAAGCCTGGAACAGGCTGCCAAGGGCAGTGGTGGAACTCCTGCCCCTGGAGGGATTGAAAAGCTGTCTAGATGTGGTGCTGAAGGACATGGTTCGGTGGTGAGCTGTCAGTGCTGCATTGGTGGTCGGTCTTGATGAACTTAAAGCTATTTTCCAATGTAAACAATTTGATTTGATTCTACAGCAAGCAGCCCAACTGTGACATCTGCTTCCTGTAAGACTGACAGGCACAAGCCTCAGCAGAGAGCACCACAGCAGAAACATCACAGACATTCCATCCAAACCCCATATGCTTGTGTGGACCACAAACATCCTCCACAAACACCTCACCCCCACCTCCCAGGCACTGCCATTACCTTGGATACTGTTTGCCTTCACCAGATGGGCACAGTCTATCAAAACCTCTTTGGGAATGTCATCCACTGTCTGCCCCTGTGACAGAGCAAGGCAATGTCAGCTGGTGAGCACACGACAGCCAGGAACCATTGGATCACAGAATTGTTTGGGTGGGAAGGGACCTTCAAAGGTCATCTAGTCCAACCTCCCTGCAGCGGGAAGGGACATCTTCAATTAGAGCAGGTTGCTCAGAGCTCTGTCCAGCCTGACCTGGAATGTTTAAAGGGATGGAAACAGAGCATGACACTCTGCCATCCCAGCCAGGAACTCTAGACTCTGCATTTCACAAGACTGGAGTCTTCCATGGCCCTTGAGCCAGCAATGTGCTCTGGTGGCCAAGAAAGCTAGTGATCTCCTGAGGTGCACAAAGAACAGTGTGGCCAGCAGGTCAAGGGAGGTTCTCCTCCCCCTCTACTCTGCCCTAGTGAGGTCACATCTTGAGTACTGGATCCAGTTCTGGGCTTTCCAGTTCAAATGAGGTAACTACAGGAGAGAGTCCAGTGGAGGCTATGAGGATAATGAGGAGACTGGAACATCTCTCCTGTGAGGGAAGGCTGAGAAACCTGAGGTTGTTTAGCCTGGAGAAGAGCAGCCTGAGAGGGATGCTGCTCAATAGCTAAAGGGCAGGGGGACAAGAGGACATGGCCAGACTCTTTTCAGTGGTGCCTAGAGACAGGACAAGGAACAATGGGCACTAACAGTAACCCAGGAGGGGCCACTGGAACATGAAGCAAAAATTCTTCCCTGTGAGTGTGCCAGAGCCCTGGGCCAGACTGCCCAGAGAGGCTGTGGAGTCTCCTTCTCTGATGAGATTCTAAACCTGCTTGGAAGCAATCCTGGACAACCTGCTGTAAGTCACCCTGCCTTAGCAGAGAAGGTGGTCTAAATGAGCTCCCTCTCAAATCCTACCACGCTGGGATTCTCAGCTTTGTAAGGCAAGGCTCAAAGCACCATGGGCAATTTCTTTTCCTGAAGGTTTTCACCCCATTTTCCTGGAGTCATGGCTCCTAGACACACACTTGGTGTCAGGCCACATTAAACTTCCCCTTCACGGCTCCTAGACACACAATGGGTGTCAGGCCACATTAAACTTCTCCTTCCTCCCCACACTGCTTGGTAATGGAGCCTGCAAATTCAGGCCCCTCCAACTGCAGGTTACCTGCACCCCAAGGGAGTCCTGCACACTTTAATAGTTCAGGTGAGCAAAGATGGCCTCGAGTGCAGGGCTGGCTGCCTGTGGCACTGCTGTGGGTGAATGTGAAAGCTTTGGAGCAGCCCTGCCCCAGGGTTACCTTGTGCAGCCGCAGGTACACGTGTGCGGAGGAGAGCTTGTCCACATGGAACCTGTGAACACAAGAGCTCATTTCACACAGGGCAAGAGACAGCTTGGCTCAAAACTTACCTTTTTTTTCCCCTTTTATTAAATCACATTCACCTATTTTGAAGCCTCTGTCCTGCTTTGCTGTTTCCAAGGACAGAGGTGGGGGAACTGATCTGTTGTCACATCCCAGCCCTTCTTAGGGCAATTTTCTCTTTAATGGGATTTTTTTCCTTCCTGCTGCAAGACAGAAAACTTTCAAACACCAACCTATAGGCTCTCATTTTACCTCCTGAGCTCCTGCCTTGAGTCCTGTGTCCAGTTCTGGGCCCCTCAGTTTAGGAAAGAGGTTGACTTGCTGGAAGGAGTGCAGAGAAGGGCAACAAAGCTGGGGAGGGGTTTGGAGCACAGCCCTGTGAGGAGAGGCTGAGGGAACTGGGGTTGCTTAGCCTGGAGAAGAGGAGGCTCAGGGGAGACCTTATGGCTCTCTACAACTGCCTAAAGGGAGGTTGTAGCCAGGTGGGGGTTGGTCTCTTCTCCCAGGCAACCAGCACCAGGACAAGAGGACACAGTCTCAAGCTGTGCCAGGGGAGGCTTAGGCTGGATGTTAGGAAGAAGTTCTTCCCAGCAAGAGAGATTGGCCATTGGAATGTACTGCCCAGGGAGGTGGTGGAGTCCCCATCCCTGGAGGTGTTTAGGAAGAGCCTGGCTGGGGTGCTTGGTGCCATGGTTTAGTTGATGAGATGGTGTTGGGTGATAGGTTGGACTCCATGATCTCAAAGGTCTTTTCCGACCTGGTCAATTCAATTCAATTCAATTCAATTCAACTCAACTCAATTCAATTCAACTCAATTCAATTCAACTCAATTCAATTCAATTCAATTCAATCCAATCCAATCCAATCCAATCCAATCCAATCCAATCCAATCCAATCCAATCCTAGTCTAGTCTAGTCTAGTCTAATTCTATTCTATTCTACACAACCTTAAACCCACCGCACCCCTTTTAAACAGAAGGTCTAAAAGGTGTCAGACACCCTCAGAATGATTCCCAGGAGGCCTCAACAAGAGGCAATCTCTTGTGCTGAGATGGGGGGGGGGGGTGGAAACCCACCGTGGATGATGTCAGTGAGAGCTACAAGACACAAAGGAGGACCAGGAAAGATGACTTTGACGGTTCAAGCAATTTGAGGATGAATCTCAAGGTCACTCCTAAGTAACAGTGTAGCCAATCTTAAATTTTGTCCTGACAGGACAAACATGAGCCAGACAAGGAATGTGATACTGCTGCAGCAAGGTGTTACTCAGCTGAAGGGCACCTCTTCTGCTGGAGAACAAAAACACTCCCCTGGCAGTTTGGTGACTGCAAAGCCTGTCAGCTGCCACCTCCTGGGAGCTTCAGATCTACCAACCCCTCAGCTCATGCTAAGAAAGCCACCTTGAAGAACCTAAAGGAGCAAAATCACAGGCAGGTTTAGGGGGGAGGTTACCTCTACAGGTCACCTAGGCCAACCTCCCTCCTCCCCTAGTGAGCAGGGGCATCTTCAACTACAGCAGGCTGCAGAGCCCTGTCCAGCTTGACCTGGAATGGTTCCAGGAATGGGGCATCTCCCACCTCTCTGGTCCAGTCTCTCACTACCCTCACAGTGAAGAATTTCTTCCCCACATCTAATCTCAATCTCCCCTCTTTTAAAGTCATCACTTCTTGTCCCATCAGGTCATGCCCTTGTGAAAAGTCCCTCTCCAGCTTTCTTGTACTTTCTTTCAGTAGTGCAAGAATGCAATGAGGTCTCCCCAGGGCATTCTCTTCTCCAGACTGAACAACCCCAATTCTCTCAGCCTGTCCTCACAGCAGAGAGGATCCAGACTTCACATCATCTTTGTGGCCTCCTGGACCAGCTCTAATAGGTCTATGTCTGTCCTGTGCTGAGGACTTGCTGGAAACTGGCCAGTGTGATGCCCATCCACAGGAAGGGCTGGCTGGAGGAACCTGGAAACTCCAGGCCTGTCAGCCTGACCTCAGTCCAGGAAAAATTATGGGGCACATCAGCTTGGGGGCAATCACTGCACACCTGCAGGATGGCCAAGGGATCAGGCCCAGCCAACATGGACTTAGGAAGGGCAGGTCCTGCCTCACCAACCTGATCTCCTTCTATGATCAGGAGACTGCCTGGTGGATGTGGGGCAGGCTGTGGATGTAATCCACCTGGACTTCAGCAAGGCCTTTGACACTGTCCCCCACAGCAAACTGCTGGCCAAGCTGTCAGCCCATGGCTGGGACAGCAGCACTCTGTGCAGGGTTAGGAACTGGCTGGAGGGCCCAGCCCAGAGAGTGGTGGTGAATGGTGCCACATCCAGCAGGCAGCCAGGCACTAGTGGTGTGCCCCAGGGATCAGTGCTGGGCCCCATCCTGTTCAATATCTTTATTGATGATCTGGATGAGGGGATTGAGTCCATCATCAGTAAATTTGCAGATGACAACAAGATGGGAGCAGGTGTTGATCTGTTAGAGGGTAGAAGGGCTCTGCAGAGGGACCTGGACAGGCTGGACAGATGGGCAGAATCCATCAGGATGGCATTCAACAAGTCCAAGTGCTGGGTGCTGCACTTTGACCACAACAACCCCATGCAGTGCTACAGGCTGGGGGCAGAGTGGCTGGAGAGTGGCCAGGCAGAGAGGGACCTGGGGGTGCTGGTTGATAGTAGGCTGAACATGAGCCAGCAGTGTGCCCAGGGGGCCAAGAAGGCCAATGGCATCCTGGCCTGCATCAGGAACAGTGTGGGCAGTAGGAGCAGGAAAGTCATTGTGCCCCTGGACTCAGCACTGGTCAGGCCACACCTTGAGTCCTGTGTCCAGTTCTGGGCCCCTCAGTTTAGGAAAGATGTTGAGGTGCTGGAAGGTGTCCAGAGAAGGGCAACAAAGCTGGGGAGAGGCCTCGAGCACAGCCCTGTGAGGAGAGGCTGAGGGAGCTGGGGTTGCTTAGCCTGGAGAAGAGGAGGCTCAGGGGACATCTTATTGCTCTCTACAACTCCCTGAAGGGAGGTTGTGGCCAGGTGGGGGTTGGTCTCTTCTCCCAGGCAACCAGCACCAGAACAAGAGGACACAGTCTCAAGCTGTGCCAGGGGAGGTTTAGGCTGGAGGTGAGGAGAAAGTTCTTCCCAGAGAGAGTTGTTAGCCATTGGAATGTGCTGCCCAGGGAGGTGGTGGAGTCCCCATCCCTGCAGGTGTTCAAAAAGGGATTGGATGTGGCACCTGAAGTCATGGTTTAGTAGTCATGAGGTGTTGGGTGACAGGTTGGGCTTGATGACCTTTGAGGTCTTTTCCAACTTTATTGATTCTATGATTCCATGATTCCAGAGCCAGCAGTACATGGGGTCTCACCAGAGAGGCAGAATCTCCTCCCTTGACCTGCTGGCCATGCTGCTTTGGATGCAGCCCAGAAGATGGGTTTGCCTCAAGGCTGCAAGTGCACATTACCTGTTCATGTCCAGCTTTTCATCCACCAGCACCTCCCAGTCCTTATCTGCAGGGCTGCTTTCCATCCCTTCATCTCCCAGACTGAATTGGTTATCAGCACTTGCCCTGACCTGGGTGCAGGACCTTGCACTTGACCCTCCTGAGGTTCACCCAGAGTTGTTTCTTTTGCATGACTTGGGAGATGCAGCAGTGTAACACAAAGCAATTTGTCTGAAGTACCTACCAAATATCCTCAGGCCAGCCATACTTTATCAAGTCTTCATCTGTGGGAATAAAAGTATCAGTGAGTAAAGCCAAGAACCTCATCAAGAACAAACCCAGTGACCTGAGCAGGAACCTCCACAGCTGCTCCACTGCTGCAGTGACTGAGCAGAGACAGAAAAGGGCACAGACAACTCAGGGGTCCAGAGAGACATGGATCTGTTGGAGCAGATGTGGAAGAGGACAAAAAAATATCTGAGGGCTGTAATCCCTCTGCTGTGAGGACAGGCTGAGAGAGTTGGGGTCATTCAGCCTGGAGAAGAGAAGACTTCAGGGAGACCTTCTTGTGGCCTTTCAGCACATAAAGGGCCTGTGAAAAGGCTGGGGACAGACTCTTTAGCAGGGCCTGTTGTGACAGGACAAGAGAGGAGATGGCTTTAAACTAAAAGAGGAGAGATTCAGACTAGATATATATAAGGAAAAAATTTTTTACACTGAGGGTGGTGAGACCCTGGCCCAGGTTGCCCAGAGAGGTGGTAGATGCCTCATCCTTGGAAACATTCCAGGTCAGACTGGACAGGGCTCTGAGCAGCCTGCTCTAGTTGAAGATGTCCCTGCTGACTGCAGGAAGGTTGGACTAGATGACACCTTTAAAGGCCCCTTCCCACCCTAACAAGCCTGTGATTCAGAGAGGTGAGGCATAACCACTTGCAAGGCTGATGAGGTTTTCAGCAAAGATATTGGATTAACACATACAAAAGCATCTTAAGTCCCCACAAATCCAAATCTAATCCATTTACAGTAATTTAATGTAAGCTAATGTACTTACTTTCATACTTATCCTTCCCCATGTAAATGGTGTAAACAGAAGGAGAAGCTGAGGGACAGAAAGAGGAAAACAAATCAGAAGGGGTTTAGACAAATTGTGCAGGGAGTGCCAAACACACCAGCTTTGGTCAGGGAGAATATAATGGAAACAGCTTTGTCCACCCACCCTGCTTCCCTCTTGGAGGCTAAGGAAAACTCTTTTCCACCAGTCTTTGTCTCAAATGGCACTGTGGTAGTTTTAGGCTATGCCTGTAAAACCTTTCACAGACCCTGAATAGAAAGTAGTAAAATGTAAATAAATCACCACTGGGTGTTAAAAAGGAAAATGATGACAGTTCTAAACTGTCATTGGAGAGAGAAGGGACTTCGACTGGTTGTACCAAAACAATCTTCTCTCTGGGAGAGGTACTAACTTGCTTCTGCTTGCACTGTTTTGGCTAAGTCTAATGTCTCTCTGCTCCTTTCTATTGTCTCTTTTATGTACAGGAGGTAAGGGGGGGCAGGGAAGGAGAAGCTATTAGCTTCCCCTGCTCTTTGACAAGGGGGTGTGTGTGTCCTTGTGCTGTTCATTGATTGTAAATATCTGTAAATCATAGAATCAATAAGGTTGGAAAAGACCTCAAAGATCATCAGGTCCAACCTGTCACCCAACACCTCATGACTACTAAACCATGGCACCAAGTGCCACGTCCAATCCCTTTTTGAACCCCTCCAGGGATGGTGACTCCACCAATCATACAATATTGTATCTTTGTACATATTCAAACATTGCATATTTGTACATATTCATTGCATTCCATTGTAGATCGCAGTTTTGCTTGTAAATACAGCTTTCATTTGCTTCCAACTGAGCTGGTCTGGCAAATTAAATGTTGGGGTGGGGGGTGGGGGGGCGGAATTTTCAACCCCCCACAGCTTCCAATGGACTTGGGGAAATGGTGTTTCCACTGCTTTGCATGGAAGGTTATGCAGCAAGGAACAACTTTCTGACCAAAACACCCTCATCTGTTTAAATTAAAGGAAAAACAAGGGGGAAATGTATGCATTATGCCTTCCTTCAACCTCCTGACTCCTTGAACTCCTGAGGAAGGCTTCCAGAAGTCCCTCACTGGTGCTGCTCCTCACTCAGGGCTGCTGGCAAACGCCAAACGCTCCTCAGGCCAGGGAAGACACGTCGGCTCACCACATGCCCTTAAACTGTAACCGATTCTATGTTCTTCACACTCAGTCCAGCGGCGCCAACAAGCCTAACCGGAGGTGCTGAGAGGGGCTGGAGCAAGCGCCGGTAGCGGGAGGCCCCGCACCCTGAAGCGCAGAGCAAGGCCGCAGCCGGCTACCCGCCTTCCCGACGTGAGGGTTAACGCCTCCAGACGCTCTGCCGTCGCCTACTCACCATTGGAAGTAAAGTAAAACACCATGGCGGGGGTTTTCAGCCCGCCGGGCCCGGGGCTACCGCTCCAGCAGCGCCTGGCGACGGCAGGGGGTGGGGAAACAGGACCAGGGAGTGAAGCAGAGGGAGCATGGCGCATGCGCGTTACGGCGCGGGCGCCCTGGCCGGCCTTGTGCGCACGCGCAGAGGCTCCGGGCAGCGAAGCCTGAGCGAGGACTGCACATGTGCGAGACTAACTGGACGGGTACACACAGGGTCTGGCGCATGCGCGCTGCAGCAGTGCTGGCAACGGGATCCGCGCATGCGGAGTGCTGTAGTGCAGCGCGCCCGGCCTGTGCGCCTCTACAGAGCGCCTCCTGCTCAATGTCTGTGAGGATGTTGAGAGGGTGTAAGTGCTACACCTGAGGGCTACGAGGCATGGGGCTGCTGCGGCACTGACTCCTCATAGGCCACCTCAGATCTCAGCAGCCTTCTCAAGGGATAGCGCCCCGGCATTTCGCGAAGCGGAGGGTCAAAGCCAACCGTTAGCTTTTGAAGTTGTTTCTCAGTTTCCACTGTCTTTGGTGTGCTAAATTCCTGCGTGCCTGCCCCTCCTGCTGCTCCGTACACGGACTGCAACTCCCATCAGCACCCGCGCACTCCCGCTCGGCAGCACGGAGCCAGAGCCTCTCAGGGAGGAGGTGTTGCGGCGAGCTCTGGCATCCGATTGCGCGGATAAGGGGGAGGGCGGGAGCAAAGCCGCCAATGGTGACGAAATACAAGTGAGTGATGTGGCGCCGGGCCAATGGAAAAAAGAGGGCTAGCCGGGCGGGAGAAAGTGCGCGGGTTCGAACGCGCGGGAGAGATGGCGGCGCTGAGGTGAGGGGTCGTGGCTGGGTCTGGGGGACTGGGAGCCCACCAGGCCGGGGGGAGCGGTATTCAGGGTGGCTCGCAGTGGCCGTGTCGAGACTCAGGGCACGCGGGATGGAGCCTCTGGTGGTTCTGAAGTGCCTGTGTGGGGACTGGCGTAGATCTTAGGGAGGGCTCTGTCCTGGGGGGTTGGTGAGGTTCCGGGGGACATAGGCCTCACATAGAAATGAGGTGGGGAAAGTGGGGAGCCAGGTCCTGGTGCAGAGTCAGGTGTGGGGAGTGGGTTTATGAGGCTGTGGCATGCTTAGGTTAATTCCTATGGAGTGGGAGGATGGGGTAAGGGACTGGTGCCTGTGGGGGGCTGTGATGGGAGTCTTTTGCATTATTGAGCTGTGGGGCTTCTGGACTGGGGCTCGCTGGGGATTGAGTGTCTGTACTGAACGCTGGTAAGGCCACAGCTCGAATACTCAGTTCAGTTAGGCCTTCTCACTCCAAGCAGAGTGTAGAGTTCCATATCCAGTGAAGGGTAACAAAGCTGGTGAAAGGTCTGTAGGACAAATCTTGTGAGAACTGGCTGGAGCAACTGTTTAGCTTGGAGTAAAGGAGGCTCAGAGGAGACCTTCTCACTCCCTCCAACTACCTGAAAAGAGATTGGAACAAGGTGGAATTTAGTTTCCCAAGGAACAAGTGATAGGCCAAGAGGACACAGCCCAAAGTTCTTCCAGGGGAGGTTTAAGTTGGACTTGAGGAAGAATTTCTTCCCTGGAAGTGTTGTCAAGGCCTGGAAGAGGCTGCCCAGGGCAGTGGTGGAGTCCCAGTTCTTGGAGGGGTTTAAAAGCTGTGCAGATGCGGTGCTGGTGAATGTGATTTAGTGGTAACCTGTTAAGTGCTGGGTAAAAGCTTGGACTTGATGATCTTAATGATCTTTTCCAACCAAAAACATTCTGTGAATGTTTTGGGAAAGGATGTGGGTGGCTGGGCTGGCAGTGTGGAGCTGCTCTGCAGGGAGCTGTCTATGGGATCCTCAGCTCCTTAGTGAAGGTTACAAGGATTTTACCCCCTCATACATCCCCTTGACTCTTCTTGTCTGACCATCTCCCTTGCATCTAGACCTGATCATTTGTTTGTAATTGTTGCCTTGTGCTTCTTAAGGCATTGCCTGCCCTCTCTTAAAGTTCCCCTTTGCACTGAAGTTCTGCAGCTACTTCTGCAGCTCACAGCTCCTGGCTGAATCATTTGCTCCTATCCTTGGTCTTCCTGGTCTTTAGAACAGCTTGTTGGATCTGAGCTGTCACTGGTCACTGAATCCCCAGCCCAGCATCGTGTAAATGCAGGCAAGTTGGGAGAAACTTCTCTCTGCTGGCAGTTTCTGGAATAAATACTTGTTTCTAGCATCGGATGGATATTTATTGTTAGTCTTCTTGGGTGGAGGGTATTTGTTTATTCTTGGCTTTCAGTTGTGAGTTGGAACAACCAGAACTGACAGAAAGAAATGCCTTTGACCAGGAAGATTAGCAGGTGGACATGAACTGTCCTCTGGGCTGCATCCAAAGCAGTGTAGCCAGCAGGTTGAGGGAGGGGATTCTGCCCCTTTGCTTAGACCCCACCTGCAGTGATAGGTCCAGCTCTGGGGTCCTCAGCACAGGAGATACATGGACCTCTTGGAGCAGATTCAGAGGAGGCCACAGAGATGGTGTGAGGTCTGGAGCTCCTGTGCTGGGAGGACAGGCTAAGAGAGGAGAGGCTGTGTGGAGACCTTGTTGTGGCCTTTCAGTACTTGCAGAGGCCTAGCAGAAAGCTGTGGACAGACTTTTTAGCAGTGCCTGTTGTCACAGGACAAGGAGTAATGGCTTTGATTGAAAAGAGGAGAGGTTCAGATTAGATGTAAGGGAGAAATTCTTCACTGTGATGGTGGTAAGACCCTGGCTCACGTTGCCCCATCCCTGGAACCATTCCAGGCTGGGTTGGATGGGGCTCTGAGCAACCTGCTCTAGTTGAAGATGTCCCTGCTTACTGCAAGGATTTTGGACTAGATGACCTTTAAAGGTCATAGAATTGTTAGGGTTGGAAGGGACCTCAAGGATCATCTAGTTCCAACCCCCCTGCTGTGGGCAGGGAAACCTCACACTACAGCAGGTTGCTTACAGCCACATCCAGCCTGGCCTTCCAAATCTCCAGGGATGAGGCTTCCACCACCTCCCTGGGCAACCTGTTCCAGTGTCTCACTACCCTCTTGGTGAAGAACTTCTTCCTCACATCCAATCTCAATCTACCCATTTCTAGTTTTGTTCCATTCCCCCTGGTCCTATCACTCCCTGACACCCTCAAAAGTCCCTCCCCAGCTTTCTTGTGATTCGGTTCTATTCTATGACCTTTTCTGTGTGCTCTTGTCTCCATCATGCCTGAACAGCTGTCAGTCATTGGTTTCTTCTCAGTCCCATAGCTCCTCTTCCTTCTTTACTAAGGATTTTTTACTGAGAAGTCTGTTTCCAGCCATTAAAGATGTGTTGTTGTAGGTGCTGCAGTGAGGAGATGGCAGCTGTTACTCCACAGAAGAGGAGCCACAGCTCAGCTGAGAGTGATGAGTATGCTCACATCCCACAGAGATCTATTGCCTTATCAAATAAGTGTTTCAAATCCTTGAGATGTTGGGGGGGGGGGAAGGGGGGAGAAACAAGATGGTTCTGAGACACAGCATCAGCCCATGTTTATTGTTTATGCAGTGGTTGATTTTGGCTGAACATGAGCCAGCAGTGTGCCCAGGTGGCCAAGAGGGCCAATGGCATCCTGGCCTGCATCAGGAACAGTGTGGCCAGCAGGAGCAGGGAAGGCATTGTGCCCCTGGACTCAGCAGTGGTTAGGCCACACCTTGAGTCCTGTGTCCACTTCTGGGCCCCTCAGTTTAGGAAGGACATTGAGACTCTTGAAGGGCAAGGAGGCTGGGGAGAGGCCCTATGAGGAGAGGCTGAGGGAGCTGGGGTTGCTTAGCCTGGAGAAGAGGAGGCTCAGGGGAGACCTTCTTGCTGTCTGCAACTACCTGAAGGGAGGTTGTAGCCAGGAGGGGGTTGGTCTCTTCTCCCAGGCAGCCAGCACCAGAACAAGAGGACACAGTCTCAAGCTGCGCCAGGGGAGGTTTAGGCTGGAGTTGAGGAGAAAGTTCTTCCCAGAGAGAGTTGTTAGCCATTGGAATGTGCTGCCCAGGGAGGTGGTGGAGTCACCATCCCTGGAGGTGTTCAAGAGGGGATTGGATGTGGCACTTTCTGCCATAGTTTAGTAGTCATGAGGTGCTGGGTGACAGGTTGGACTGGATGATCTCTGAGGTCTTTTCCAACCTTACTGATTCTATGATTTTTCATTGTACTGAGCATGTTGAGAGGTTTCATCTAACAGAGAGGGTAGCTGATGCTACAAAAATGGACTTCAGTCTATAGCACAGAACAGAGTTAGAAATGAGAAAGGCTGTTACAGTGCTGGAGCCCTGGGCCAGGCTGCTCAGAGGCTGTGGAGTCTATGGAGAGATTCTGAACCTGCCTGGACACCATTCTGGGCAACCTGCTTTATCAGAGGGGTTGGACTGGATGATCTCCAGAGATCCCTTCCAACTCTCATCATGTTGGGATTTTGGTATTTCAGCATGTGCCCTCCAGAAGCTGCTGTAAACCAGTCTGAGATTACATTCAGCTCTGTGAACCTTATAGTTTCATAGTTTCATAGTTTCAGTCAGGGTTGGAAGGGACCACAAGAATCATCTAGTTCCAACCCCCCTGCCATGGGCAGGGACACCCCACACTAGATCAGGCTGGCCGAGCCTCATCCAGCCTGGGCTTAAACACCTCAAGGGACAGGGCCTCAACCACCTCCCTGGACAACCCATTCCAGGGCCTCACCACCCTCACGGTGAAGAACTTCCTCCTCACATCTAGCCTGAATCTCCCCACCTCCAGCTTCATTCCATTCCCCCTAGTCCTATCACTCCCTGATAGCCTGAGAAGTCCCTCCCCAGCCTTCTTGTAGGCCCCCTTCAGATACTGGAAGGCCACAATGAGGTCACCTCGGAGCCTTCTCTTCTCCAGACTGAACAGCCCCAACTCCTTCAGTCTGTCCTCATAGGAGAGGTGCTCCAGCCCTCTGATCCTCCTTGTGGCCCTTCTCTGGACACCTTCCAGCACCTCCAGATCCCTCTTGTAATAGGGGCTCCAGAACTGGAGGCAGTACTCCAGGTGGGGTCTCACCAGAGCTGAGTAGAGGGGGAGAATCACCTCCCTTCACCTGCTGGCCACACATCTCTTGATGCAGCCCAGGATCTGATTGGCTTTCCGGGCTGCAAGTGCCCATTGAGAGCTCCTGTTGAGCTTCTCGTCCACCAGCACCCCCAAGTCTCTCTCCTCTGGGCTGCTCCCCAGCCAGTCCCTGCCCAGCCTGGATTTGTGCCTGGGATTGCCTTGGGTGTGAGGATGAGGAATGCACAAGCTGCTGTAGAGGCACAGATTGGAATCGGCCTGAAACAAAGCAAATATTGTGTGTCTCCTCCTTAATCATGAATCAGGCTGACCTTGCCAGATCAGGAAGTAGAGTGACTCTGGTTTTAACAAGTGGAGGCAAGAAAATATATTTGCTCTCTAAAAACATAAATATGTGGAGAATGGTGAGACAGCCTTTGGCCTTTTGAGATTTTTCTGGTGTATCTTGAGAGCTCTCTTTGTTTCAGGGCATACACAAGTTCAGGGAACTAAGCTGAGAGAAAAGTGATACTACTTACTACTTCAGTAAAATACTACTTACTACTTCAGTAAAATAATGAGTGAGAAGTTTTCAACAGTGTGTGTGATGTTTCCCTCCCTAATTATTTTCACAGCTCACCCTTAGCTTTTGAGACCCCTGTGAAGAAAAGGGCAACAGGCTCTGCAGAAGGCCTCTCTCCGCTCAAGATGTGGAGAAATAACAGGTCTGCTTGTAAAATAAAATGGTCATCAAGCTCCAGTGATGAGATGAAGGAAGATGAGGATGCTATGGTGAAGCCAGCACTGTCAAGGAGGTTGGATATTTCACCTCTTCAGGCAACTGGAGCTCACACAGACTCACAGAGGGAGTCCTTGACAAATTCATCCCCAAAGCCCGCTTCCTCCTACAAGCACTTTGTGCCCACAGGGACTTTTTACAGCAAGGAGAAGCGCTATCTCACTCCTCTGGAGAGGAAAGAACTGAAGGAGAACTGCATTTTAGGTAAGAGGGATGAAAATCTCCCAGCTGGCAGCAAGACTGTGAAGATGAATGTGAACCTGAGCAGAAACGTGAGCTCAAAACCAACCAAACACTCGTCCAGCTCCAGCCATGGCAAAGCTGCCCCCAAAGCTCTGAAGGCAAAAGGAGAGACCACAGTGGGAAAACCCAGCATGGGGAAAGAGAATGTAAGCTGCCTGATTCAAAAGAAGATGGATTCACCCTTCAGAGTCCTGAGCATGACAGTGAAGCCAGCCCTGAAACTCCAGCTGGGAGCAGCTTTTTTTACTGCCAGGAAGAAATCGCACAGTAAAAAACCAGCGGCAGACACAAAATCTCTCCAAGGTCTCCCCAGACCTCTGCAAGAAAAAGATCAGCCTGGATCACCACCACCACCTGCAAAGCCTAATTCAGCTGATAGAACTCCTGAAGGGGGTGATGTAGTGAGGAATGTTTCTGCGCCTCAGAAGCCAGAAAATGAGGACAGGGAGAGCTTGGCAAGGTGCACAGACCAGGAGAGAGACTTGGGAAGTGAAGGGAAAAGCTCTCCCCAGGGAAATGGAGGTGTTTCTGCTCCCCTCTGTCCTTCCCAGCCTGCAGCTACAGGGAGTGTGGTGAGTAGAGGGGTTGTGGAGACCTGGGTCACACACACACTGTGCTGAGCTGCTGGAATTAACATGTGCTCCAGTTAGTGAGACACAGGGTGTTTGTTGAGGTGTGTTAGTGGATTTTGGCTAGGAAGCTGTCACAGCTTTATCCCTGCCCTGTGAAGGCATAAACCTGAAGCTTCAGAAGGTTCTTGTTGCATTCCAGACTGCTGCAAGCTCTAAGATGTGGTAAAGGGTGCTCAAGTAGCTAGAAAGGTCAAGAGCACCCTGGCTTTGATCAACAATTTATGTGGTCAGAAGGTTGAGGGCAGAGATTGTTCCTCTGTAGTGGGCCCTGCTGAGGCTGCACCTTGGAGCCTGGGTTCAGTTTGGGCCCTTCACTCTGGTGCTGGAGTGGGTCCAGAGACGGGCAATGAATCTGGTGAAGGGTCTAGAGCACAAGTCTTGTGAGAAGCAGCTGAGGGACCTGGGGTTGTTTAGTCTGGAGAATAGGAAGCTCAGGGGAGACTTTATTACCCTTTACAACTCCCTGAAAGGAAGCTGGAAGGAGCTGGGTGTTAGTCTCTTCTCCCATGGAACAAGCAACAGGACAAGCATAAACAGCTTCAAGTTGCACCAGGGGAAGTTTAGGTTTGGCATGAGGAAGAATTTCTTCATGGAAAGGGTTGTAGAGGCCTGGAAAAGGCTGCCCAGGGTAGTGGTGGAGTCTCCATCCCTGGAAAGATTGATATAGCTGTGGTGCTGAGGGATATAGTTTAGTGGTGACCTGCCAGTGGTGGGTTAATGGCTGGACTCAATGATGTCAAAGATCTCTTCCAACCCAAGCAATTGTGTGAGCCTATGAAATGCTCCATTTCTGATGGTGGGGAGCATTTCATTTCCTTACTAAAGCACAAAGCTGAAAATGAAGCTTTGAAATGTCCTTTTGTTTTCCCTCCTGTTTTAATCAATGTTCCAAATGCCAGCTCTGACCTTGCTGAGTTTTGTGGAGGTCATGACTACATCCCACGTTCTGTGGGAGGTCCTGAGCTGCCTTCTTAGATAACTGTCTGAAAATATGACTTCAAGCTGGAGGATGGTGCTGCCCCTCCAGAACTCTGCTGCTGTGCTCCTTAAAGCTTTCTTTGTTTCCCCAGTCATTTGTTTATCAGCCAGTGAAGTAAAATTGTTTCTAGAATGTCTTTAGCCCTTTGTCCTGGGTCACAAAGTGTGTCTTTCTGGTGCAGCCTCTGCTATGATTTGAGCTGCTCTGGGGTTATCTTTTAATGATTCTTTTCTATATCTGCTCATTTAGCAGCTCCTTTCTCCCAGGCAGCAAGGATCATAGCATCACAGAATGTGATGTTGGATGTTAGGGGTTGGATGGGATCTGTAGAAATCAATCCTGCCAAAGCAGGATCACCTAGGCCAGGCCACGCAAGGAAACATCCAGGTGGGCTTTGAAAGTCTCCAGAGAAGACCTGGGACTCTCCCACGTTCTCTGACTACCACTGTGCATCCTGCCTGCTTTAGGAAGCCTCTCCCAAATGTCCTGTAAAAAGGAATGTATCCTAAACTACTTCCCTCCCCTCACCCCCACCTTGGACTCAGCTCTTTTTGTACCTGACAGTGGTGTTATTTCCCATCCCACCAACACAGTCACCAGGCAAAGCCACCAGCTGCAGCAGAACCCAAACATCCATCAAGGCCAAGCTTAGTTTGTATCCACTTCACAGCAATGAAGTCACCAAATTCCCCTTTTCAACACTTCCTGTGGTGGGTTAACCTCTGGGAAATGTTTTGCCAACACAAAAACCTCCCCATCACAGCAGAATCAAAATGCTTTTGAATTAGCTTTGTTGGATTTGTGGTTTTTTTGTTGCTCTTTTTTGTTCTTTTTTCACTGTGCATGCAAGATTCGACTTCCCAGGGTGAGATTTGTGGCTTGTTAAGGCTACACTGTGCAAACATACTGACAACCAAGTCAGGAATGTGAGTGAGACACTAAATAAGTTTCTCCTCATGTTCAGTGGAAACCTCCCTGGTTCATATTTGTGCCCCATTGTCCCTTGTCCTGTTGCTGCCCACCTCTGAAAAGAGTCTGGGCACATCCTCTTGACCTCTCTCCCTTTGGATGTTGGTGAGCCTTGAGAAGATCCCCTCTCAGGCTGCTCCTTAGGAAACATCCCCAGGTCTCTCAGCCATTCCTTGTCACAGAGGTGCACCAGACTCCTCAGCATATTAGTAGCCTTTGCTCAACTCTCCCTAGTAGTTCCCTGTCCCTCTTGAACTGGAGAGCCTGGATCTGGACACAGTGCTCCAGATGTGTCCTCACTAGGACAGAGTAGAGGGGGAGGAGAACCTCTCTTGACCTGCTGGCCACATGCTTCTTAATGCACCCTAGGAGATAATTTGCCTTCTTGGACCTGAGGGCACATTGCAGGCTTGCTCATAGGGCACTTGCCCACCCAGCTTTCCCAGGTCCTTCATGGAGCTGCCTTGCAGCAGGTCAACCCCTAACCTGTGCTGGTGCAGGGGGTTCTTCCTCCCCAAGTGCAGGACTCTAAACTTGATGAGATTCCCCTCTGCCCAAATCTCCAGCCTGGACAGCCTGATGGTGTTTCAGTCACTCCTTCCTGTTTGGTATCATCAGCAAACTGGCTGAGGGTCTACTCTGTCCCTGCACCCAGGTCACTGAGGGAGTTGTTGAACAAGGCTTGACCCAGGTTTGGCCCATGTTCTGGCACTGGCAGCACAACTGTGTATAACACCTGAGACTGTGACGTAGTGCTTATTGTGCTGGTCACTTGAACTGTGATTCTCTAGGTGCTGTCTGATAACTTCATTGAATAGAAGCTGTTGTATCTGCCCTGAAACAACCTGTCTTGGTTTGCAGGATGTAGATGACATCAACTCTTCTCCCACCTGTGACTCAGATGACTGCATCATCCTTTCCATCCAGTCTCCATGTGAGATGGACCAGCAAGGTAAGGTGGATTATACCACTAATGGACAATGGCTTTTGGTGCTGTAGGAAAATGAGGTGAAAAGAACTTTGGAAAAATCTCTTGAGTTACCTGTTTTTCCCCAGCAGGATCTACTGTTGAATTCCCACCTCATCCTGTTTTTCAGGGGTTTAATAAGCTGGACACATGTGATGGAAATGCTGATGAATCTGGTTTAGTGTTCAGCAGTGTGCAATTTGTTTTGATCCTGCTGTCTGGCTTCTCTCTCAGGAGCCCAGGAGTTGCCATCTGGACTTGGAGGGCAACCTGCTCTGGGTCAACCCTGCTTTAGCCACAGGGATTGGACTAGATTACACCCAGAGGTCCCTTCCAACCCCCACAGTGCATCAGGTCCAACATTTAACCCATCACTGCCAGGTCACCACTAAACCATGTCCCTCAGCATCACATCTACAAGGCTTTTAAATCCCTCCAGGCATGGAGACTCCACCACTGCCACAGGCAGCCTGCTCAAGAGCTTGATAACCCTTCTGGGGAAGAAATTGTTCCTCTTGTCCAACCTAAACCTCCCCTGGCACGACTTGAGGCCATTTCCTCTTGCCCTATCACTTGTTCCTTGGGAAAAGAGACTGAGCCCCACCTCTTCCCAGCTTTCTTCCAGGGACTTGCAGAGAACCAGGTTTCCCCTGAGCCTCCTTTTCTGCAAGCTAGAGAAGCCCAGTTCCTTCAGCCACTCCTCACAAGGCTTGTCCTCTAGACCCTTCAACAGCTTCCTTGCCCTTCTTTAGATCCACTCCAGCACCTCAATGTCCCCCTTGGAGTGAGGCTCCCAGCACTGAGCCCAGTATTGGGAGGGGTGGCATGATCAGTGCTGAGTGCATGGGGACATGTTTCCTCTTGTCCTGTCACTTGCTACTTTGGTGAAGAGACCAAATCCCACTTTGCTACATCCTCCTTCCCTCCACTAGCCAAGGAAGCATGAAACCACTGCAGCAGAAATTTTGGCTTCCTAAGTCCAGTGGGAGAGAGGAAGGGACCAGATAACCTGCTCAATAACACTTCCATGTCAGTAACTAGCTTCAATCAAAGGTAATGATAGATGGATAAGTCTCATGGACATAACTTTGATATCCTTTAGCATCAACAGCTTCCCAGCACTGTTAAAGCTCTTCTCTAAGTTCAGTGTGGATCCTTTTGAAGCCTCATTTGTGTTTGATTTTTTGCAGCTCTATATCAATGTGCTCTGCAGTTCAAAAGGATCTCAAACCACAGTAACTTCTCCACTTTTTTTCCAGCACCTCCTGCAAATGCTGTTGTCTACCCAATATTCAGTGCCAGCAAGAAAAGGTAGGTTGGTCTTTGCTCTCCAAGAAGGATCAGAGCTGCAGGATTATTACTTCTTAGTCTAACAGCTTGGCTTTCTCCTCATCTTTGTATGGCTGGGGGGCAGGAGGTTGGTTTGGATGTGTTTGTGGGTTCTTTTTCATTTGAAGAGAAGAGTAGTTAGATTTATGTTGGTCCAGGACATTTCCAGCAGGTGAGGAAGGTAACAAGTATTTCCTTACTGTAGAACCATAGAATGATTGACTGGTTTTGGTGGGAAGAGACCTTTAAGATCATGAATTCCAACTGTTAACCCAGCACTGCCAGCTCACCACTAAATCATGTCCCTCAGCATCACATCTACAAGGCTTTTAAATTCCTCCAGGCATGGAGACTCCACCACTGCCTTGGGCAGCCTGCTAAAGAGCTTCATAACCCTTCTGGGGAAGGAGTTGTTCTTCATGTCCAACCAAAACCACCTCTGGCACAACTTGAGACTGTTTCCCTTTGTGCTATTGCTTGGTCATTGGGAGAAAAGACCAATCCCCCACCTTGCTCCTTTCAGAGAGTGAGAAGATTTCCCCCAAGCCTCCTTTTCTCCAGGCTAAACCACCCCAGTTCCCTCAGCCCCTCCTCACAAGGCTTGTGCTCTAGATCCTTCACCAGCTTTGTTACTGTCTTTCTGTGAACTTGCTCCAGGACTTCCACATCCTTCTTGGAGTGAGGGGTCCAAAACTGAACTAAATATTTGAGGTGTGGCTGGTGAAGGGTCTAGAGCACAAGCCTTGTGAGGAGGGGCTGAGGGAACTGGAGTGTCCCTACCCTGGACACACTTCAACACCTCAATGTCCTCGGAGAGAGGGAACCAAAACTAAACCCGGATTCGAGGTGCAGCCTCAGCAGTGCCCAGTAGAGGGGGACGATTCCTGTTCTAGTCCTGCTGGCCATGCTGTTGCTGATCCAAGAAAGCACAAGGGTGATGCTAAGGACTCTTAACTGAATAGAAATCTGGTAACAGCTTCTGTTAGGAAAAGCTGGAGGTGTCTACACCTGCCAGGTCACCACTAAACCATGTCCTTCAGCACAATACCTACATGGTAAGAAGGTCTGCCCTCAGCCTCTTTTTTCTTATTGGTGAATTTTTACCTGTCCTTTTACCGATGGGCTTTCCTTTTTCACTTGAAAAGGAGCTAATGGGTTTAGAATCATAGAATTGTCAGGCCTGGAAGGGACCTCAAGGATTATCTAGTTCCCACCCCTATGCCATGGGCAGGGACCCCTGACACTAGATCAGGTTGCTCAGAGCCACATCCAGCTTGGCCTTAAACACTTCCAAGGATGGGGCTTAACTCCTCCTAAAATCAATCAGGTTGGAAAAGACCTCAGAGATCATCCAGTCCAACCTGTTACCCAACACCTCATGACTAACTAAACCATGGCTTCAAGTGCCACATCCAATCCTTTCCTAAACACCTCCAGGGATGGTGACTCCACCACCTCCCTGGGCAGCACATTCCAATGGCTAACAACTCTCTCTGGGAAGAACTTTCTCCTCACCTCCAGCCTAAACTTCCCCTGGCACAGCTTGAGACTGTGTCCTCTTGTTCTGGTGCTGGTTGCCTGGGAGAAGAGACCAACCCCCACCCGGCTACAACCTCCCTTCAGGTAGTTGTAGGCAGCAAGAAGGTCTCCCCTGAGCCTCCTCTTCTCCAGGCTAAGCAGCCCCAGCTCCCTCAGCTTCTCCTCACAGGGCTGTGCTCGAGGCCTCTCACCAGGCTCATTGCCCTACAAGAGTCTCAATGTCCTTCTTAACCTGAGGGGCCCAGAACTGGACACAGGACCCAAGGTGTGGCCTAACCAGTGCTGGGTCCAGGGGCACAATGACCTCCCTGCTCCTGCTGGCCACACTGTTCCTGATGCAGGCCAGGATGCCACTGGCCTTCTTGGCCCCCTGGGCACACTGCTGGCTCATGTTCAGCCAATGATCTTGCTAATGATTAAACCATTAGAACAAGGAGGACTATTGAAGGGTAGCTTCTTCACCAAGAATGGCTGAGACTTGGTGATGTTTGGGCCCTGTACAGAGGTTTTTATGTATTTATATTACTTCTGTGCATCCTCTAACTCTGTGCCTGGAGTGTCCACAGCAAGCAGTAACTTCCAGTCTTTGTGCTGGGTGTTCATCAGGGACCTGCAGGTCTCATCAGCCAGAGACCCTAGCATGTTCAGGTGGCCAAGAAGGCCAACAGCATCCTGGCTTGGATTAGCAATTGTGTGGCCAACATGTCTAGGGCAGAGGTCATCCCCCTGCACTTGGCACTTGTGAGGCTGCGCCTTGAATCCTGGGTTTAGTTTTGAGCCCCTAACTCCAAGAAGGACATTGAAGTGCTGGTGTATGTCCAAAGAAGGGCAACAAATCTGGTGAAGGGTCTAGAGCATAAGTCTTGTGAGGAGCAGCTGAGGGAGCTGTTGCTGTTTAGCCTGGAAGAAAGGAGGCTGAAGGGAGACCTTCTCACTCCAAATGTCCCTGAGAGGAGGTTGGAGTGAGGTAGGGATTGGTCTGTTCTCCCAAGGAACAAGAGATTGCCTGAGAGGAAATGGCCTCAAGCTGCACCAGAGGAGGTTTAGGTTAGACTCAAGGAACAATCTTTTCCCCAAAAGGGTTGTTGAGGCCTTGAGCAGGCTGCACAGGGCAGTGGTGGAGTCCTCATCCCTGGAGGGATTGAAAAGCTGTGCAACTGTGGTGCTGAGAGACATGGTCTAGTGGTGGCCTGGCATTGCTGGGTAAACATCTGGACTCAGTTATCTTAGAGGTCTCTTCTACCCAAAATGATTCCATGAGTTTATGAACAAAGAGGCTCTGCTGTCTCTCAGTGGGGTCTAATCAGTGGTGTGGGTTCTCAGTGCATGTTTATATCTGCACTGGAGACCTCCAGGCACTGAGCCTCTTCTAATAAGCTGTAGTTCTGCTCCCTGGTGCCTCTGCTTCTTGATTAGCTCAAGCAGCACTCTGCAGCACTTGTAGGCCTGATGGAGGGAAGACTTTGTTTTCTGTGCAAGAACCAGAATTACAAATCCATCTCCCATCTGGAAGCAACGTTTTCTTTAACTGGGCTGCATCAGGAGAAGTGTGGCCAGCAGGTCAAGGGAGGTGATTCTCCCCCTCTACTCAGCTCTGCTGCGACCCCACCTGGAGTACTGCCTCCAGTTCTGGAGCCCCTATTCCAAGAGGGATCTGGAGGTGCTGGAAGGTGTCCAGAGAAGGGCCATAGGGCTGGAGCACCTCTCCTATGAGGACAGACTGAGGGAGTTGGGACTGTTCAGTCTGGAGAAGAGAAGGCTGCGAGGTGACCTCATTGTGGCCTTCCAGTATCTGAAGGGGGCCTACAAGAAGGCTGGGGAAGGACTTCTCAGGATCTCAGGTAGTGATAGGACTAGGGGGAATGGAATGAAGCTGGAGGTGAGGAGATTCAGGCTAGATGTGAGGAGGAAGTTCTTCCCCATGAGAGTGGTGAAGCCCTGGAATGGGTTGTCCAGGGAGGTGGTTGAGGCTCCATCCCTGGAGGTGTTTAAGACCAGGCTGGATGAGGCTCTGGCCAGCCTGATCTAGTGTAGGGTGTCCCTGCCCATGGCAGGGGGGTTGGAACTAGCTGATCCTTGTGGTCCCTGACTGATACTATGATACTATGGGCTGAGAATGGCTCTATTGTTAGTGTGGACATGGGCGGGGGAGGGGGGTGGAGGGGAGGAAAAAAAGCAACCAAAGAAAATGCTGAAATTTGCTCCTCAAAGAGCCAAAACAAACCTTCCAGGCCTTGTCGTGCTACTGTAGGCCTCAGCCACAGAAGTGTTGAAAGGCAGCTGAGTGTGAGGTTTGCTTTCCTTCCTCATGTGGCTGTTCAAATATCTTCCGTGGTGCAAGTGGAGCTCTGGACTCTGTGGAAATCCTGGTTGTTTGTGATTAGCTGAGCATCACTCTTGGATCTGTAGTGCTCCCTGGGGAAGCTGATGAGCACAAGCTTTTCCTACAAGAAGTCTCTGCTTTGGAAATTCTCTTTGGTATCCAAAGCCATAAAACTCTTTGGTGGATCTCTAAATGAGTTCCATGTTAAGGTTCACTGCACAATTGTTGCAAGTTTCCACTTGAAGGTGGTTTAAGAAGTGCCACCCCCACCCCACACACCCCACTCTAAAGGTAGGAGAGGAAAATGTAGGTGTTAATGCCCCTCACAATGTGTTCCTCTGTGCCTGAAACCCACCTTGTAAACTGAGGCATTTGTGCAGAGCCATGGAATGGTTCTGCATGGAAGAGACCTTCGAGATCATCCAGTCCAACCATTAACCCAGCACTGCCAGGTCACCGCTAAACCATGTCCCTCTGCACCACACGAATGTGGCTTTTAACTCCCTTCGGGGATGGTGGCCCACCACATGCCTGGGCAGCCTGTTCCAGGGCTTGACAACCCTTTTTGGGGAAGATATTGGTCCTCATGTCCAATCTAAGCCTTCCCTGGATCAACTTTAGGGCGTTTCTTCTTGTCCTATCATTTGTTCTTTGTGAGGAGAGACTGACCCCCTACGTCACTCCAACCTCCTTTCAGGGAGTTGGAGACAGTGAGGAGGTCCTGCCTGAGCCTCCATTTCTCCAGGCTAAACAACCCAGTTCCCTCAGCCACTTCTCACAAGGCTTGGGTTCTAGAGCTTTCACTGGTTTTGTTGTCCTTCTCTTGACCTGCTACATCAATTTAATGTCCTCCTTGGGGTGACTGGCCCAAAACTGATGCTGGTATTTGAGGTGCAGCCTTGCTAGTGCCATGTCCAGGGGGATGATCTGCAAAGGAGGACCTGGGAGTGCTCATGGACCACACTTTCCCCATGAGCCAGCAATGTGCCCTCATGGCCAAAAAGGCCACTGGTCTCCTGGGATGTATACAAGAGAGTGTGGCCAGTTCTGATCAATATCTAAAGGGTAGCTGTCAAGAGGATGGGGCTTGACTTTGCTCAGTGACAGGACAAGGGGAAATGGGCACAAACTGGAACCCAGGAGGTTCCATCTGAGCATGAGGGAAAAGCTTTGTTCTCATGAAGGTGCTGGTGCCCTGAAAGAGGCTTCCCAGAGCTTTTGTGGAGTCTTCTTTGGGGAGATTCCAAACCCAACTGGATACAACCTGGGAAGCCTGCTCAGCGGGACAGGCAGAGGTAGCTTCCAACTACAATACAATACAATACAATAAATCCAGGTTGGAAGAGACCTTCAAGATCATCGTGTCCAACCTATCAACCAATCCAACCCACCTAAACAACTAGATCATGGCACCAAGTACCTCATCCAGTCTCTTCCTAAACACCTCCAATGATGATGACTCCACCACCTCCCTGGGCAGACCATTCCAATGGGCAATCACTCTCTCTGTATAGAACTTGCTCCTAACATCCAGTCTAAACCTCCCCTGGCACAGCCTGAGACTGTGTCCTCTTGTTCTGGTGTTGCCTGCCTGGGAAAAGAGACCAACCTCTGCCTGGCCACAATCACCCTTCAGGTAGTTGTAGAGAGCAATAAGGTCACCCCTCAGTCTCCTCTTCTCCAAGCTAAGCAACCCCAGCACCCTCAGCCTCTCCTCATAGGGCTTGTCTTCCAAACCCCTCACCAACTTTGTTGCCCTTCTCTGGACACGTTCCAGCAAGTCAACATCCTTCCTAAACTGAGGGGCCCAGAACTGGACACAGTACTCTAGGTGTGGCCTAATCAGTGCTGTGTACAGCTGTGTACAACTCCACCATGCTAGGATTCTGTAACCCTTATCCTCGTGTCATATCACACTGTCTTGGAGCCAATGTCGATCCATGAGCAGGCCACACCTAGCTGTGGGATTGTGGGCCACAGCCTGGTCATACAACCAGCCATGCTCCCCTTCTCAGCTGTTCACAGCCACATGTCTTGGAGTTCATCTCTCTACACCCTTGGATCCACTGGGGACTTCACAAACCCACCACCCTCCTCAGACCATGGAAGGGCAGACATGTTTTTGGGGTGTGATCATAGCTGGGTTTTTACACACCACTGAAGTTCAGAGCGTGTCTGTGGGACCTGTTTAGGTCAGACTTGGGGTCTGTCTGGATCCCAGTTAGACCCCAAAAGACTCAGGTGCAGGATTAATGGAGCTGAGCAGCTTGAGCCTGTGCAGAAGAGTTTTGGATCTCCAAATCCATTTCAGCAGCAGGTTGAGGAGGAAGCTACTGAGCTAAGGCATCTCTTTCTTTACCTAGAGTTTCCATACTTCATGGTCTTGGCCTTCTGCTTCTCAGCTGCTGAATTTCCAGGCTCTTGGAAATGAGATGGCTTTGGAAGGAGAAGGGGTTCTTAATCAAGAGTTGTTTTACTTCTGGTGCAATTGTGGCTCTTCCTAGAGCCCCTTTCCCTCCCTCCCTCAGGGGAGCTGCCACCACGGCAGACGTGGCTTAGTTTGGGGTGTTCTGTCCTCCGAGTCACTCACTGTTGCTTAACATGTTAACATTTGTCTACAGCCACTCACTTTCATCTCTCTGATTTTGTGGGTTTTTTTCAGGCCACAGGCCACCCTGGATGAACCAACTTGTCCCTTTGGGTCCAGCCCTCCTGCAAAACCACCTCATGCCTCACAGAAGAGCAAGAAGACCAAAGCGCTCTGCAAGCGCTCCCGAGATCAGATGATCATTGTAAGGTTCCCCCCTGGGACATGCTGGGTGGCTTGGAGCTGGGGAAACAAGGGACATGACTTGAGGTTAACCAATAAGTGGACTTTCTTAGGTGGAAACCTCAAACCAACCACACTGTGATGACCAGAACAGGGCAGTGACAAATGTGTTCAGCGCTAGATGAGGACAGGGTAGTAGCTGTGAAATTCGTTGAGATGGTCTCCTTGAGACTAACACTTTATTAGGTTTTAACATTCAAAAGAGATTTATGGAACATGAGATTTAAAAAAAAATAAGCCCAAAACAACTCAGAGGAAGCTCAGCCAAGCCTGCATGGATGCTATAGGAGTGGGTTTGGCTGGACCACGTTCCTATCCCATGGCTTCCTGGCCTGCGCAGCGCTGCGACCACAACGGCAGACATCAGCCAGGGCAGCCTGGGAGCAGGAATGTGCACCCAAGAGCTGAGCCTCAGTGGAGCTCACTCTGCTAACAAGTTGGTCCCTCTCCAGTAGCTCCACATATGCCTTCCTGCTGTTATCCTTCAGTGTGGAGTGCTGGTTTTATAGAATCAGAATGGTTTAGATGCAGAAAGACCTTGAAGATCATCAAGGCCAACCATTAATCCAGCACTGACAGGTCGCCACTAAATCATGTACCTCAGCAGCACATCTGCACAGCTTTTAAAACCCTTAGGGGATGGTGCCTCCACCACTTCCCTGGGCAGTATGCTTTAGGGCTTGGCAACCCTTTTGGGAGAGAAACTGTTTCTCATGTCCAACCTAACCCTTCCCTGGCACAACTTGGGGCTGTTTACTCTCATCCTGTTGTTTGTTCCTTGGGAGAAGAGGCCCACACCCACCTCGCTACAGCCTCCTTTCAGGGACTCGTAGACAACAAGAAGGTCTCCCCTCAGCCTCCTTTTCTCCAGGCTAAACAACTGCAGGCCTCTCACCCACTCCTCACAAGACTTGTGCCCTAGACCCTTCACCAATTTTGTGGCACTTCTCTTGACCTGCTGCAGTCCCTCAATGTCCTTCTTGGATTGAGAAGCCCAAAACTTAGTCCAGGATTTGTGATGAAGCCTAACAAGTACTGAATACAGTCGGACAAGTTCTGGTCTAGTCCTGCTGGCCACACTATTGCTGATAGAAGCTAGGATACTTTTGGCCTTCTTGGCCACAAGTGCACACTGCTGGCTCATCTTCAGACAGCTGACCCCCCCCAGGTCCTTTCATGCTAAGCAGTTTCTGGCCACTTCCTCAGGCCTGAAGCATTGCAGGGCATTGTTGTGTCCCAAGTGCAGGACATGGCACTTGGCCTTGATGAACCTCATTCCATTGGCCTCAGCCTGGCCACATCCCTCTGTAGATCCCTCCCTACCCTCCAGCACGTCAACACTGCCACCCAGCTTGGTGTCATCTGCAAACATACCGAGGTTGCCCATGCCCAGATCATTGATAAAGACATTAAAGAGAACAGGCCCAAACACTGAGCCCTGGGGAACTTTGCTTGGAGCAGTTTGGAGCAGGAGGTGGCCAGATGGTGTCAGTGAGGCTCATGTGTCACGTAGCCATCACATGAGTGGATTTCCAGCAAACACACCCTCAGCAATGAGTAATTTTTCAGTAACCCATTTGTTCTCACTTAGTGACACACAGACGTTTTCCAGCCTCTTTCCCGGGGGGACAGGCCTGATGCGATCATTCTGTTTTGCTGCCTTGCCCTTTTGAGCACCTTTGGAATGGTTTGGATGATTTCTGTCAAATTTGAGACCTCACAGATACACAGTTTTGAATGTTTTGAAAGCTGGTCCCCGTGGATGGGAGAAACCTGGCTGAGAAGAAAGCAGCAGCGTGTCCTTGGCTGTCATCGCTGCCGTAAACACTCTGGCTGGGCAGCCACAAGCACATGGCACAGCCAGCGCTCTGTCCCCTAAGAGGGACAAACTGCAGGTGATGTGGCATGGTGGGGGGAGCTCAAACTGGGAGTTGGGGAAAGTCAGCAGAGGCAGATAAGAGGAGTCCAGAACAAACCAGTATCTGCTTCACCTCACTGCTTAGAGAGCAATCTGCTGTCTGCCTGCACAGTTGGCATTTGGTTCATGCTCATCCCCCCCTCCCTGTGTAGTGCCAGAGCTAAAAATAAGCTTGTTTTTAGATAACTGATGAAGATTGTGCAGAATTTACCTTCTTTGGTGTGTTGTTCTTTTCTTATGTGGTGGTCTTTTACATTGTTTCCTCCATGAGAGTGCTGCTGATCCATTTCAAGCCTTCTTCCAAAATAACGTGTTGGTTTCTCAGCACAGGAGAGATGTGGACCTGTTGGAGCAGGTCTTTAAACTGCAGAACAAAAGGGAGATTCAAACTAGGTGTAAGGAAGAAATTGTTTTCACTGAGGGTGGTGAGACACTAGCCCAGACTACCCATTGAGGTGGTGGATGCCTCATCCCTGGAAGCATTCCAGGTCAGGTTGGATGGGGCTCTGAGCAGTCTGATCCAGTTGAACGTGTCCCTGCTGACTGCAGGGGGATTGGGCTAGGTGACCTTTGTAGGTCCCTTCCCACCCAAAGCTTTCCATAGTTCTGTGATTCCATGGCAAATTTGATCCTCTGCAATTCAGACTATTCTGCAAATAAATAAAAGCTCAACCCCCTCTTCACAAATCCAAAGGAAAGCAAATGCTCAAATCTTTGATTGTTGTTACTAGACTCAGTTCTCAACCTTGTCCTTTAAACAGAAGGAGGCTTCGGACGGCCTCAGAGCTCTCTTTCTCCCCTAGGATGCCGGGCAGAAGCACTTTGGTGCTGTGATCTGCAAGTCATGTGGCATGATCTACACAGCTGCCAGCCCTGAGGATGAGGCCCAACACATCCAGTACCACGAGAGGTTCCTCGAGGCGCTCAGATACGTGGTGAGGAGATGGCTGCGCTCGCAGCGCAGCTCAGGAACGTGAGGGGAGGAGCTGTGGCGATACCCAGGGATGGTTGAGATGACTCCAGGCCAGCTTTTGTCATCCAGAGGGGAGGTTAAAGGGTCAGTTGGGCAGTTCCAGCAACTGTCCAGCTTCATCAGTGTGATGAATGTGACTTAATTCCTGAAAGATGGAGTGGTTCAGATTACAGCTCCCTCTGCCAGGGTCTGTGCTGAATCGCTTCCTCCCTCTTGCTAAGCCACTCACTCCTTGCTTGTTTGGGTTTTTTTTTCCCCCCCTTCCCGTGGCAGGGTTGGAAGAAAGAACGCGTTGTGGCTGAGTTCTGGGATGGGAAAATCGTCTTGATTCTTCCAAGTGACCCAAAATACGCCATCAAGAAGGTTTGTGTTTGTTTGTTTTGGAGGTGAGGTTGCAGATCAGCTTTCTGCTGGCTCGGCTCCCAGAACTACCTCAGTGTGTGGTCATGCACCACTCGCCAGTGCGCGGGGTGGATGGGAGAGCTGAGTGGGCTTGTGGCATGAGCTGGGTTGCTGCAGACAGCCACCTGACACCTCCTAACCCTGCTCCTTGTGCTGAAGCTCTTGTTTTAACATGGCCAGCATAAGCTCGTCCTTTCTGCCTCAAGGACCGGGGTGAAGCAGGAGGAGAAGGTGTAGAGGGGTGAAGAGAGAATTACAGAATATATCTGCTTGGAAGAGACCTCAAAGTTCATCCAATCCAACCTTTGACCCAGTCCCAAAGGGTCAACACTAAACCATGTCCCTAAGCACCATGGGTGAAAACCTGGGTTTGAACGTTCCAACCTGGTCTCTTTCCTTTCCCATTCCTATTCTTTCCTTTCCCATTCCTATTCTTTCCTTTCCCATTCCTATTCTTTCCTTTCCCATTCCTATTCTTTCCTTTCCATTCCTATTCTTTCCTTTCCCATTCCTGTTCTTTCCTTTCCCATTCCTGTTCTTTCCTTTCCCCCTCTCAGTCTCTCCCTCTCCCTTTCCTAGTCTCTCCCTTTCCCAGTCCTTTCTATGCACAGCTAGAGCCTGGTCTAGTGAAAACAGGATTATCTGGGGGGAAAAGTCGCTTTTTTGGATGAGTTTCACACCAGAGTTGCAGAACTTTGGTCATGGTTCCTCACACAGCACTCTCTGGTCTTGTGTCTTTAGGCAGAAGACGTGCGAGAAATCGTGGATAACGAGCTGGGGTTCAAACAAGTTCCTCTGAGCTGCCCAGCCAGGGCAAAAGTATACCTGTTTGTGTCCAGTGAGAAGATGATTGTTGGGTGCTTGATGGCTGAACAGATCAAGCAGGTGTGTTACTGACTGTGAGCTTTCAGAGAAAGAGGAAGTTGCCCATGAGTCAGCAATGAGCCCCCATAGCCAAGAAGGTCAATTATCTCGCTGGGTACATTAAGAAGAGTGTGGCCAGCAGGTCGAGGGAGGTTCTCCTCCCCCTCTACTCTGCCAAGATGAAGCCACTTTTGGAATCCAAATTCTGGGCTCCCCAGTTCAACACAGACAAGGAACTAGTGGAGAAAGTCCAGAGGAGCCTACAAAGATGCTTAGGAGACTGGAGCACCTCTGTGAGAAGAAGGGAAGGCTGAAAGACCTGGGGATGTTCAGTGTGGAGAAGAGAAGACTGAGAGGGGATCTCATTAATGTTGATCAATAGCTAAAGGTTGGATGTCAGGAGGATAGGGCCAAACACTTTTCAGTGGTGCCAGTGACAGGACAAGGGCCAAAGAGCTAAAACTGGGACCCAGGAGGTTCCACTTGAAGATATGTCAAAACTTGTTTCTTGTGAGGGTTCTGGAGCCCTGGACCAGGCTGCCCAGAGAGGTTGTGGAGTCTCCTCTAGGGAGATTCCAAACCTGCCTTGGCACAATCTGGAGCAGCCTGCTCCGGGTGGCCCTGCTTTAGCAGGGGGGTTGAAATGAATGATCCACAGAGGATCCTTTCAGCCCCCACTGTGCACCATGCAGAGCTTCTGTGTGGACAAAAAACCCAATCACACTCAAAAAAGGGGCAAAACCAAACAAAGGAATTAAAGGAAAGCTTCTGGTTTTGTCACAGAGTCATTGAATCACAGCTTGGTTTTGGTAGGAAGGCATCTTTAAAGGTCTTTTAGCCCAACCCCTCTTCAATTAGATCAGATTGCTCAAAGCCCAGTCCTACCTGGACCTGGTTGGAGCACTGACCACCTCTCTGGGCAGCTTAGGCCAGTGTCTCATTGCCCTCAGTGTGAGCAATTTCTTCCTTCTCTTTAGTCTGAATCTCTCCTCTTTTAGTTTAAAACCATTAGCCCTTGGCCTGTCATAACAGGCCCTGCTAAAATGTCTGTCAAGGTGAGACGTTGCTGGCAAGAGTCAGCCTATGTGCATAGTTAATTAGGTTGGTGTTTGGGTGCTGCTGTGCACTGTTAAGGGAGCCAAGGACAAGGCAGGGAGCAGGCAGAGTCCCATGGCTCTGTGTCCCATGTGGAAGAACCAATGCGATGCCTCTCGTCGTCTCCGCAGGCTTTCCGGGTGCTGTCGGAGCCGGGAGCAGTGCTGCTCTCCCCTCAGCTGGAGGACCTGCAGCAGCAGCAGCGGGCTTGGCGCTGCTCCACAGAGCCAGAGCCAGCCGTCTGTGGCATCAGCAGGATCTGGGTCCTGGGCCCACGGCGTGGGAAGGGCATCGCCCGGCGCATGGTGGACATCGTCAGGTAGGGAGGGGCCAGAGAAAGCCAAGCTCCCAGCTGAGCTTCGTCCTTGGGAGGGGAAAAGTGATGGAAGTGTTTTGTCTCTTCTCCCAGGCAAACAGCACCAGAACAACACAGTCTCGAGCTGGGGGAAGTTCAGGATTGATCTTAGAAAGTTCTTTCCAGAAAGAGAGATTGGCCATTGGAATGGGCTGCCTGGGGAGGTGGTGGAGTCAGCATCCCTGGAGGTGTTTATGAAGAGCCTGGATGAGGCACTTAGTGCCATGGGCTAGTTGGTTGGTTAGGGTTGGGTGATTGGTTGGACTTGATGAGCTTGGAGGTCTCCCAACCTGGTTGATTCCGTGATTCTGTGTGAAAGGGATACATTTGTGTCATCAGTAGGTTTGCAGATGACACCAAGCTAGGGGCAGGTGTGGATCTGTTAGAGGGTAGGAGAGCTCTGCAGAGGGACCTTGACTGGCTGGACAGATGGGCAGAGTCCAAGGGCATGAGATTGAACACATCCAAGTGCCAGGTTCTGCACATTGGCCACAACAACCCCAGGCAGTGCTACAGGCTGGGGTCAGAGTGGCTGGAGAGCAGCCAGGCAGAGAGGGACCTGGGGGTGCTGGTTGACAGTAGGCTGAACACGAGCCAGCAGTGTGCCCAGGTGGCCAAGAAGGCCAATGGCATCCTGGCCTGCATCAGGAACAGTGTGGGCAGTAGGAGCAGGGAGGTCATTGTGCCCCTGGACTCAGCACTGGTTAGGCCACACCTTGAGTCCTGTGTCCAGTTCTGGGCCCCTCAGTTTAGGAAGGATGTTGAGGTGCTGGAAGGTGTCCAGAGAAGGGCAACAAAGGAGGGGAGGGGTTTGGAGCACAGCCCTGTGAGGAGAGGCTGAGGGAGCTGGGGTTGCTTAGCCTGGAGAAGAGGAGGCTCAGGGGAGACCTTCTTGCTCTCTACAACTCCCTGAAGGGAGGTTGTAGCCAGGTGGGGGTTGGTCTCTTCTCCCAGGCAGCCATCACCAGAACCAGAGGACACAGTCTCAAGCTGTGCCAGGGGAGGCTTAGGCTGGATGTTAGGAAGAAGTTCTTCCCAGCAAGAGAGATTGGCCATTGGAATGTGCTGCCCAGGGAGGTGGTGGAGTCCCCACCACTGGAGGTGTTTAGGAAGAGACTGGCTGGGGTGCTTGGTGCCATGGTTTAGTTGATGAGATGGTGTTGGGTGATAGGTTGGACTCAGTGATCTCAAAGGTCTTTTCCAGCCTGGTCTGGTCTGGTCTGGTCTGGTCTGGTCTGGTCTATTCTATTCTATTCTATTCTATTCTATTCTATTCTATTCTATTCTATTCTATTCTATTCAGCAAATCTGGAATCCCCACTTCATAGCAGAGGGTCCCTCTATATTCTTTGGGTCTTGATGGCCTGGTCAGTCTCTTCCAAGAAAAGCAATTCCATGTACATTCAAGTGAGTTAGTGTTTAAAATGTGACACCAGCATGGACCAAGCTGTGTCTAACAGGAGCTGAGAGCTCTGTGGTTTGTGTTTTCCAAGCAGAGTTTGCTTGTTGGGGGAAAAAAAAAAAACCACTCCAAAAATCTATTTTTATTTATTTCTTCTTTTCACTGGACAGATTGCTGAGCCCAAACACTTAAGTCTTTCCAGGCAGGAAATTCCAAGCTTTGCAAGCTTGTAGGAACACTTAGGAATTTCCCCTCATCTTGTAATATGGAGTTGCCTTGAGGGGGGCAGTCTGGTGGTCCAGGAGGCTGTAATAGCACATGACTTGGAGGGCAGACTGAGGGGATTTTCTCAATGCTGATTAGTATCTGAAAAGCAGGGGGCAAGAGGATGGGGGCAAGAGGATGGGGCCAAGGCTGTTTTCAGTGGTAGCAACAGGACAAGGAGCAAGGGGCACAAATTAGTATCCAGGAGGTTCCATCTGAAGATGAGAGAAAAGAAATTCTTTCCTTGGAGGGTGCTGGAGCCCTGGACCAGGCTGCCCAGTGAGGCTGGAGAGATTCCAAACCCACCTGGACTTGGTGAGCCAGAGCAACCCCCTGTGGGTGACCCGTCTTTAGCAGGGCGCCTGGACTAGACCACCTCCAGAGCTCTCTTCCAACCCCCCTCATGCTGGAATTCTGGGATTCTAGAGGGTTTTTTTGGACACCTGCTTTATCCCTGGACAAAGTAGGGGCTGGCTGGGGTGTGCTGATGGCTCCTCTTTCTCTTCCAGGAGCACCTTCATGTATGGCTGCTACCTGAGCACCCAAGACATCGCCTTCTCCGACCCGACGCCAGACGGCAAAGCGTTTGCCACCAAGTACTGCCAAACCCCCAACTTCCTGGTTTACAATTTTGTCTCCAAGAATTAATTGGGCTTGTCTCTCCTCCAAGCTGAGGTTCATTTAAAAGCCTCAGAGCTAATGGTGTGTGTTTAACCTGTAAGCATTGGTTAGGGAGCTCAATGCTGTTTTGCCTGCTGAGTGCTTGTTCTTCTTCCCTTCCTTTGTGTGAGCTAGGGGAGAGGGTGTCACTTTGTGTACAGTTGTGGTGTAGTGGAACCTTGTTGGGATTTCAGGTAGGTTGGTGGTGCCTGAAGCTAAATTTTTATTGTGAGTAACTTAATTTCTTTGAAGATATTTTAATTAATATATGTTTTTCTCTTTGAGGTGTGGGTATGTAATGCTGAGCTCTGCAGTAAACAGGACTTGGCTGGGGTAGAAGCTTTTAGCACAGGCAGTTGCTACATTTATGGACAGAGAGTAGGAAATGTCTTAGAAGTCAACTGGTTTTGTGGCAGGATGTCCCCAGCACTCAAGACCTGGACCCCATGGAAGTGTTGTGCTGCAGGGGAAGGTGTCCCTGGGCTTCTGTCTGCTCAATAAAAGTTGTGACATGCTGCTGCTGGAGATTGTTTCCTCCTAATTTGAGTTCAGAGAAGACAGCAAACAGAAGCTGGGGAGCAAGGGCAAGGATGTGCTCCAACCTTCTTCATCTCCAGCCACCTCTGGGCAAGAATTATGTATCTCTATTATCTTGGTCACAAACCTTCTGTTAATTTTACACAAAACCACAACAACTAGGAACAAAAGTTGCACAGAGCATGTGGCTTATAGAGATTTAATGGACTAAGAAGGTGTAGTGGACTAAGAAGTGCAGAGGCACTTCAGCTAGACTATGTCCCCTCTTGAGAGAAACATCCCTTCATTTCCTACAGATGTTTCCCTGTTGGCTGCTACTACCTCAGGAGCCCTTGCCTCAGCTCTGTGAGACGTTGGGTGTGCTGCTGTGTCCTCATCATGCTTCAAGGCAATGGGCAGAAGGCCCTTACTAGCCCCTCCCTCCCACCAACCCCACACCTTGTCACATAGAAGACTGATGCTATTATCCCTCTTCACACCTACTTCAAAGCCCTGTCAAGCAGCCCTGGACTGAAGACCCTCTTCCCACTTGAAGAAAGGTGTCTCCTGTTTGCTGTCAGCCCTGGTGCTGTGTAGGTCATGCAGTGTAGGTCTGTGATAACGTCCCTAGGCTCTGGATTTAGTTAGACAGAACAGGTGTCACATACTAAAAGGATAAACAGTGTAAGAGTAGCCTTACTCCTCCAAGTTCAATCTCCAAACTCCCCCACCAGGGAGCTCAGATACTTTTACTACTGGGACAAGCTTGCTTCCAGGGCTTCCACGATGCATGCGGCCGAGGGGCGCTTCTTGGGGTCCTCAGTGGTGCAGACAGAGAAGAGGTCAATCATCTGCTGGTAGGACTGGTCCAGCTCCTCCATGTTGAGAGCTGGGCGGGTTCCCAGGGCTGCATAATATGCTTCCTCATCAAAGGAGTCTTCATCAAAGGATTCATCTGGACAAGAAGGTGGTGAAGGTGTTGGAAGGATGCTGGAAACCACATGGGGCTTTGCTCCCTGGCCGCCCCTCCCCCATCACAGAATGCTGCTTTCCCACCCCTCCCTTTGAAGGCCACCTCATCCAACCCACCCTGCAGGCAGCAGGGACATCTTCAACTACAGCAGGTTGCTCAGAGCCCTAGTCCTGGAACAGTTCCAGGGATGGGGCAGCTACCAGACTTTCTGGGCAGCATTTCATCCACCAAGGCCTGCAGGGATGTGACCTCCTGTCAGATTCATTATTCCTTTCTTAGCACTAACTGCTGCTGCCTAGGCTACATCATGACTTTGACTTAAATCACTTAATTTGAATCCCAGCACGGTGGGGGTTGGAAGTGACCTCTGGAGATCTAGTCCAAACACCACCCCCTCCCACCCTGCTAAAGCAGGGTCACCCACAGCAGGTTTCCCAGCATCACATTCCAGGCAGGCTTGGAATCTCTCCACAACATCTCTGTGTAGCCTGGTCCAGTGATCCAACCCCCCTCACAGGAAAGAAGCTTCTTACATTCACATGGAACCTCTGGGTTCCAGTCTGTGTCTGTTGTCCCTTGTCCTGTCATTAGCACCACAGAAAAGACACTGGTGCCACCCCCTTTAGATACTGATGATCATATCACTATGAAGCTGTATCTACCCCTGCTGAATGACAGACTGCAGGGCTGGCTGGGAAAATACTCTGCAGGCAGGAGATGCTGAGAGCAGCAGAGTGGAAAAATCCCCTGGCTGCCTGGAGACTGAGTTACAAACACAGCCTGTGGGTCTGTGCCAACCTGAAGGCTGGATGGAGCAAGAGATTTCCCAGCACAGCCTGCAGGACTTTCAGCTTTGTGTCACCCCAGGGCACACATCTGTCCACAGGCAGTGCCTAGGAACCCCTGCCCATCCCCTCTGTTCCCTCCTTGGTGTAACTCCAATAAGGAGGTGAGCAAGAAGGCAAACAGCATCCAGGTTTGGATCAGCAACAGTGTGGCCAGCAGGACTAGGGCATAGCTTGTCCCCCTGTACTGGCTCTGGTGAGGCCATACCTTGGACACTGGGTTCAGTTTTGGGCCACTCACTCCCTCCAAGAAGGGCAGAGAAGCTGGTGAAGGGCCTAGAGCACAAGTCTTGCAAGGAGCAGCTGAGGGAAATGGGGTTGTTCAGCTTGAAGGAGGCTCAGGGGAGACCTCACTCTCTGCAAGTCTCTGGGCAAGGTGGGGGTTGGTCTCTTCTCCCAAGGAACAAGCAACAGGACAAGAGGCCTCAAGTTGCCATGGGAGGTTTTGGTTGGACTTGAGAAACAATTTATTCCCCCCAAACAGCTGTCAAGCTCTAGAACAGGCTGCCCAGGGCAGTGGTGGAGTCCCCATCCCTGGAGGGATTGAAAAGGTGTGTAGATGTGGTGCTGAGGGAGCTGGCACCCTGGTTCAGTGGTGGCCTGGCAGTGCTGGGTTAATGGTTGCACTTGATGACCTTAAAGGTCTTTTCTCACCTGAACCACCGTGTGATTCTATGAGAAATCCCCACTTGGATTTGGGCAGGAGATGCCCAAAATCTCAACTGCAGGTGATGGGCTGCTGGGCTACAGCCCCAGCACCCTTAGCACAGGCACAACACAATTCCTTTAGCTTTTCTATCCCAGAAGACACAGGACAAGGGGGAGCAGGCAGTAACAGCTGAAGATGAGGAGAAACTTCTTTCCTGGGAGCAAGCTGGAGCTCTGCAAGAGGCCACCTCCAGTCTCTCTGGACCATTTCAAGCGAATGGCATCACATCCAGAGTACCAGGAGAGGAAAGCATTTCTAGGAGCAGGAATGCTCAGCAGCAAGGGCTAGAGACAAACCTTCATCCTCGGGGCAGTTGCTGAGGTGGAGGTGGGGCACAGAGAGGGTCATCATCTCCCAGAGGGTCAGCCCAAAAGCGAAGATGTCAGCCTTGTCCGTGATCACGCCGTCCTCCTGCAGGGCCTCCGGGGGCTTCCAGGCCTCTGTGCCTATGTAGCACATCTCTGGGTCGCTCACTGCAAGCAAACAGTGTGGCTCAGGGTGTCTGCTGGGACTTGGGAGTCACCATGACACAATGAAGAAGTGAGAAATTACCTGTGTTTTACCCAAGCTCTTCCCTCCTCCTGCTTGGGCTCTGCTGAGGTGACAGCACTCAGAGGGCAACATCCCCAGACCAAGGGCATGGGGATGAAGCAAATCCAACCTGCATCCTCAAAAAGGCTCTGTCAGCCTCCACCACACAGCCTTCCTGTTTTCTTTACTCCAGCCCAAACTTAGAGGACACAGTCTCAAACTGTGCCAGGGGAAATTTAGGCTGGAGGTGAGGAGAAAGTTCTTCCCAGACAAAGTTGTTAGCCCTTGGAATGTGCTGCCCAGGGAGGTGGTGGAGTCCCCATCCCTGGAGGTGTTCAAGAGGGAATTGGACGTGGCACTTGGTGCTATGAGTTAGTGGTCATGAGGTGTTGCTGACAGGTTGGACTTGATGATCTTTGAGGTCTTTTCCAACCTTATTGATTCTATGATTCTTTTCTCACCACTTCCATTTACTGCCTCTTAGAACTTAATGAATTAGCCTTGGGAGAACAGAAGTGATCAGCTCTCAGCCTGAGGAAGGAAGCAGCAGCTCTGACTCCATCCCTTCCACAGGCACTGCTCCCAAGAGGAGGGAGCCACATCTTCCCTAACAAATTCCTTATCTGCCAGCAATTCTAGGTCCATTAAGGTGGGAAAAGGCCTCCAAGATGATTGAGTCCCACTGTTAACCCAGCACTGCCAGCTCACCACTATACCATGTCTCTTAGCACCACATCTCCACAGCTTTTCAATCCCTCCAGGGATGAGGACTCCATCACTGCCCTGGGCAGCCTGTTCTAGGGCTTGACAACCCTTTTGGGGAAGGAATTGTTCCTTATGTCCAACCTAAACCTCTCCTGCCACAGCTTGAGGCCGTTTCCTTGTCCTATCACTTGTTCCTTGAGAAGAGACTGACTCCCACTGTGCTTCAACTTCCTTTCATAGACTTCATAGATAGAAGACAGACTGAGGGAGTTGGGGCTGTTCAGTCTGGAGAAGAGAAGGCTCCGAGGTGACCTCATTGTGGCCTTCCAGTATCTGAAGGGGGCCTACAAGAAGGCTGGGGAGGGACTTCTCAGGATCTCAGGTAGTGATAGGACTAGGGGGAATGGAATGAAGCTGGAGGTGGGGAGATTCAGGCTAGATGTGAGGAGGAAGTTCTTCACCATGAGTGGTGAAGCCCTGGAATGGGTTATTCAGGGAGGTGGTTGAGGCCCCATCCCTGGAAGTGTTTAAGCCCAGGCTGGATGAGGCTCTGGCCAGCCTGATCTAGTGTGGGGTGTCCCTGCCCATGGCAGGGGGGTTGGAACTAGATGATCCTTGTGGTCCCTTCCAACCCTGACTGATACTATTTGTAGAGAGCAAGAAGGCCTCCCCTGAGCCTGAGCAGCCCCAGCTCCCTCAGCCTTTCCTCACAAGACTTGTGCTCTAGACCCTTCATCAGTTCTGTTGCCCTTCTCTGGACATGCTCTAGCACTTCAACACTCTCCTTGGAGGGAGTGGCCCAACACTTAACCATCCAGCCTGGTCAGATCTCTCTGTAGAGCCTCCCAACCTGCCAGCAGCTCAGCACTCCCCCCCCAACCTGGTGAAATCTGCAAACTTACTGAGGGTGCCCCCAGTCTCCTTGTCCAGATGATTGATAAAGATATGCAGGAGAACAGGCCCCAGTACTGAGCTCTGGAGAACACCACTTGTGGCCAGCTGCAAACTGGATTTAACTCCATTCACCACTCTTTGGGCTCAGCCATCCAGGCAGTTTTTAAGCCAGCAAAGCACCCACCCATCCAAGCCATGAGCAGCCAGTTTCTCCAGGAGGATGCTGAGGGACACAGTCTCAAAGGCTTTACTGAAGTCCAGGCAGACATATCTGGAGCCTTTCCCTCATCCCCTGAGTGGGTCACTTTGTCATAGGAGGAGATCATGTCAGTTAAACAGGTCCTGCTTGTTGCTGTTTGTGAAACTTTTCTTCAAAGCCCATCCTGTAATGGGAAGCAAACACCAAAAGCCCTCAACACTTCCCAGGCTGTTGAGCTTTAATCCTTGGCTGCCACATGGACAGTGACTCAGCACCCTCACACCACCAGTGTGGAAGCAAAACCTAAATCAAGGCTAGGTGGAGAGGACTCAGTCCTGTTAAATCAGCCCAGAAAGTGATACTTTTAGAGGGGCACAGACCTGCTGGAGCAGGGCCACAAAGATGATCAGAGATCTGGAGCACCTCTCCTATGAAGACAGGCTGAGAGGTGGAGTTGTTCAGCCTAGGGAAGAGAAGGCTCTGGGGAGACCCTACAGCTACATTTCAGTATCTGAAGGGCACCCACAGGAAGGCTGGGGAAGGACTGTTCAGAAGGGCTTGGAGCAATAGGACGAGAGGCAAGGGTTTGAAACTGGAGTGGGGCAGATTTAGGTTGGACATCAGGAGGAAGTTCTTTACAATGAGAGTGGTGAAACACTGGAACAGGTTGCCCAAGGATGCGGTTGAGGCCCTGTCCCTGGAGACATTCAAGATCAGACTCAATGTGGCCCTGGGCAGCCTGACCTTATTGAGGTTGTCCCTGATGACTGCAGGGGGCTTGGACAAGACGACCTTTGAAGGTCCCTTCCAACCTGACACAGTCTGTGATTAGGCTGAGGCACTGCCTCCAGGCTCTCGCTGCTGCTCCCAGGGAGTAGTAAAGCGCAGTGGAGCAGAAAGGAGGAGGCTGAGGCAGGCCCCAGCGCTGCCTGAATCGGCAGAGGAAGGCACTGTCATGAACCCCCTGCACTCCTGCTGCTTGCAGCCAAGCCACGACGCCATGAGACATCTGCTTCTCATTCCAGAGGCCTTTACAACGCTCAAGAGCTGGCTCGGGCTTCCTCCCGGCCCTACGAGAGCGGCTCATTTACTTAACTCCCTGGCAAGAGCATTTCCTCGGCAGGGCTTGATCCAGCATCCTGTGTACTCCTGCCTCCAGGAGCAAACAGCACAAGAGAGATGTCACAGCTCTGGAGAATTAAAGCTAGGACCTTTTGGAAAGCCTCTTAACGGTGCAAACCACACAAACCAGTCCTTTCCCCGGAGGGCGTGGAGGGGGTTAAGTGTGTTGGCTCTGCTCGCAGAAACAAACTTCAGCAGCCGCAAAGGATTCAGTTCCCCTCCCCCAGGCCACCCTACCTACCGGTCATGTTCTCGTCCAGGGGCAGGGACACTCCCACATCACAGATCTTGATGGCTTCAAAATCACCTTTAACGACCACGTTGGGGGACTTGATGTCTCCGTGGAGCACATGCTTCTCATTGTGGAGATACTAAGAAGCAGAGAGGAGATGTTACCGGCTGCTTTCAGTCACAGAGAGGAGAGGAAGAAGCAGGATTTGGACAACAAAGGAACAGCTTGTTAACGTTTAACATACTTAAGGCTTAAGCACTTGAGAATGGCTCAACACCTGTAAGAGGTACAAAACACAGAGCAGGTTGTCATACCCAGCCTAGCCTGAGGGATTTATTGGTTGCCTGTTATTGAAAGGCTGTGAGAAACTTCTCTGCTTTTCTTATTGTTGCTGAAAGTGCAGGAGAGTAGGTACTCAAGGCAGGCATTAGAATAGAATTGAATTAACCAGGTGGGAAGAGACCTTTTGAGATCATCGTGTCCAACCTATCATCCAACACCTTCTAATCAACTCAACCATGGCACCAAGCACCCCAGCCAGTCTCCTCCAAACACCTCCAGGGATGGTGACTCCACCACCTCCCTGGGCAGCACATTCCAATGGCCAATCTCTCTTGCTGGGAAGAACTTCTTCCTAACCTCCAGCCTAAACCTCCCCTGGCACAGCTTGAGACTGTGTCCTCTTGTTCTGCTGCTGCTTGCCTGGGAGAAGAGACCAACCCCCACCTGGATACAACCTCCCTTCAGGGAGTTGTGGACAGCAATAAGGTCTCCTCTGAGCCTCCTCTTCTCCAGGCTAAGCAACCCCAGCTCCCTCAGCCTCTCCTCACAGGGCTGTGCTGCAAACCCCTCCCCAGCTTTGTTGCCCTTCTCTGGACACCTTCCAACACCTCAACATGAGGGGCCCAGAACTGGACACAGGACTCAAGGTGTGGCCTAACCAGTGCAGTGTACAGGGACACAATGACCTCCCTGCTCCTGCTGCCCACACTGCTGGCTCACGTTCAGCCTACTCTCAACCAGTACCCCCAGGTCCCTTTCTGCCTGGCCGCTCTCCAGCCGCTCTGACCCCAGCCATTCACCCAGCACTGCCAGTTCACTACTAAACTACGTCCCTCAGCAGCACATCTACACAGCTTTTAAAGCCCTACAGGGATGGTGACTCCCCCACTGCCCTGGGCAGCCTGCTCCAGCCCTTGGCAACCCTTTCCATGAAGAAGTTGTTCCCCAATACGCAACCTCAACCTGCGATTCCACACCAAACAGGTAGAGCTCACACTAAACCTACCTTCAAGCCCCTTGCCATGTTCAAGGCAACTTTGAAGATGAGGGCAGCAGGGAAAGGGCCCAGCTTGTCTTCAAGTCTTTTTTCAATCAAGTCATTGAGAGATTTTTCTCCTCCATACTCCATGGCCAGACACATGCTTCCGTCGTTGGCCTTGGTAAAGGCGCGGTAACCTGCCAAACACAGATTGGATTGTTAGAGCTGAAGTACCACCAACACGTTCTGATGGAGCCCCAGGGCATTTGAAACTGCTGCCCTGGTGCCTGGCCTGTGGCTCAAACCAAACCCAGACAAATTCGTCTCCTGGGAGAGAACTGGCCCATGAGCTAAAGCCCCGGGGAGAATGCCCACAGAAAACACAAGCCACAAATCTTGGCAAAGTCAAGGAGCTCCCTCCTCTAGGAGAGCCCAGAGACACCCACAGAACCCCAGCATGGTTGGGTTGGAAGGGGCCCTTGGAGATCACCTAGGCCACCCCCTTTGCTAAAGAAGGGTCACCCAGAACAGCTTGCACAGGATTGTGTCCAGGAAGGTTTGGAACCTCTGCAGAGAAGGAGACTCCACAACCTCTCTGGGCAGCCTCTTCCAGTGCTCCAGCACCCTCACAGGAAAGCAATTGTTCCTCGAGTTCAGATAGAGCCTCCTGGGTTCCAATTTGTGCCCATTGCCCCACTTGGTATTCTCAGGTCAGCTTTCTGCCCTGTGCCAGGAACTGGGAGGTTTACCCTGATCCATGCAGGACAGAGACCCAGCAGAAGAGGAGCAGAGGATCTGCAGGACCTCAAGTTTTGCCAGGGCAGGTTTAGGTTGGACATGAGGAACAACTTCTTCCCCTGAAAGGGTTGTCAAGCCCTGGAACAGGCTGCCCAGGGCAGTGGTGGAGTCTCCATCCCTGGAAGGTGTGGGGCTGAGAGACATGGTGTAGTGGTGACCTGGCAGTGCTGGGTTAAATGGTTGGACCTGATGATCTTAAAGGTCTCTTCCAACCAAAACAATTCTGTGATTCTATGACAAATCCCCAGCTGCAAAGAGGAGGAGCTGCAGGAGTGAGTGTGCAGGGCTGATAGTGAGAGCCAAGGCCTAGCCAAGGCCTTCTCTCACAGGGTCTGTTTCCTAAGGTTAAGAGTAACAGTCTGGCATGGAACCTCTTTTCCTCTGTTTTACTCCTGTCTATAAACAACATTCCTCAGGTGGTGTAAGAAATTACACACTCTTGCATAACAATGTGGCAAAAAGTCTTCTCCCATGAATGAGTACACAAACACAGTGAGAGGTACAGATCTCTGCTCTTCCCTTCCTGCCAGAGGCAAGGCAGAACATTGCCAGGGGTAACAAAGTGCCTCGGTGCTCAGCACCTTGCACAAGTGACCAGCCAGGTGGGTTTAAAGCACAAACAAAAGGCATCAAGTCAGACAAAGCTGCTGTTGTAACTGGCAGCAGAGATTAATACACAAGATAAGAGCAGAAATTAAACAGATTTAAACAGCTCCTTGAGCTGTTCCTACCACTGAGAGCCAAGAATGTGACAAAGCCTCAGTTGTCACTCTGAGGTGTGTCATCTTGGTGGGATGTGGAGCCTTACTCTGCAAGCAGAAACCACCCCAAACATCAGTTAAGTTATGGCCCATCCTGCTAGTTCCAATGTAAACTGGCTTGTGAGTCCCACCATAAGCACTGGTGTTGGGTAGCTCACCCAGATAACCACCTCTCAGTGATGAAAGGACCTCAGCAGGCGACAGGGCACCAAGGGGCTTCAGCCACAAGCCAAGCTTTGGGTAAACCCCATCCCCATGCTGCTGCATGGGCTCAGAGGCAGTCACACATGTCCAGCTCTCCAGCATGGTAGCAAGGTGGGATCCCTGCAGTCTGGGAGCCACTGCCTGCACCAGCAGCATCTTGGCTTGGATCAGCAATAGTGTGGCCAGCAGGACTGGGGAAAGGGATTGTCTCCCTGTACTCAGCACTGGTGAGGCTGCACCTCAAATCCTGGCACCTCGCTCCCTCCAAGGACGTTAAGGGGCTGGAACATGTCCAAAGGGCAACAAAGCTGGTGAAGGGTCTAGAGTCTTGTGAGGAGCAGCCTGGGGTTGTTTAACCTGGAGAAATGGAGACTCAGGGGAGACCATCTCAATCTTTAGAACTTCCTGAAAGGAAGTTAGAGCCAGGTGGGGCTTGGTCTGTATTCCCATGGAACAAGTGATAGGACAAGGGGCAATAGCCTCAAGTTGCACCAGGGAAGATTTAGGTTGGAAATGAGGAACAATTTCTTCCCTGAGGACATTGCCAAGGCCTGAGCAGGCTGCCCAGGGCAGTGGTGGAGGGGTTGAAAAGCCAAGGAGATATGGTGCTGAGGCACATGATTTAGTGCTCAGCTGGCAGTGCTGGGTTAACAGCTGCACTTGATCTTAAAGGTCTCTAAGGTCTTTTCCAACCTGGTCTATTCGATTCTATTCTATTCTATTCTATTCTATTCTATTCTATTCTATTCTATTCTAAAGATTTGCTTATGAAGCTCTCAGGGCTCACCTTGACCCTGCCCTGTGCAGCTGCAGACCAGAGGCAACCTCGCAGCCTCACTCCAGCAGCCTCTCCCATGGGAATGAGGTTCCCTGGTGGGTCTGCTCTGCACTGGGGCAAGCTATGGACAAGCAGATTTCCCCTGAGAGATTCAGGGCATCCCACCACAAAATACCAAGCCAAGGCGATACCTTGAACCCCCCTTGCCACTGCCCCATGCCAGGTCAAGGTCTCTGTTGGGAACGGTGGATATGGGGACTGCAGAGGAACCCTGCAGCTGTCTTGTCACAGAATCACCAAGGTTGGAAGAGACTTCAAAGATCATCAAGTCCAACCCATCACCACAGACCTGGAATGGGTTATCAAGGGAGGTGGTTGAGGCCCTGTCCCTGGAGGTGTTTAAGACCAGGCTGGATGAGGCTCTGGCCTCTAGTGTAGGGTGTCCCTGCCCATGGCAGGGGGGTTGGAACTAGCTGATCCTTGTGGTCCCTTCCAACCCAACCCTGACTGATACTATGATACTATGACCTCATGACTAAACCATGGCACCAAGTGCCACGTCCAATCCCCTCTTGAACACCTCCAGGGATGGGGACTCCACCACCTCCCTGGGCAGCACATCCCAATGGCTAACAACTCTCTCTGGGAAGAACTTTCTCCTCACCTCCAGCCTAAACCTCCCCTGGCACAGCTTGAGACTGTGTCCTCTTGTTCAGGTGCTGGTTGCCTGGGAGAAGAGACCAACCCCCACCTGGCTACAACCTCCCTTCAGGTAGCTGTAGACAGCAAGAAGGTCTCCCCTGAGCCTCCTCTTCTCCAGGCTAAGCAACCCCAGCTCCCTCAGCCTCTCCTCACAGGGCTGTGCTGGAGGCCTCTCCCCAGCCTCGTTGCCCTTCTCTGGACACCTTCAAGAGTCTCAATGTCCTTCTTAACCTGAGGGGCCCAGAACTGGACACAGGACTCAAGGTGTGGCCCAACCAGTGCGGTTCCACAAGGACACAAGCTGGGACTCCAGCCAGAGTCAGCCCCAAAGCTCGATTTGCCCTTGCAAGTGGCACAAGCTGTGCTGGATACTCACCCACAATGTTGGGGTGCTGGAGTTTCTTTAAGATCTTGGCTTCCTCGTTCAGCCTCTCCTGGTAGATGCGCTGCTGGCGGCTGTTGCACTTGGCATTGATCTTCTTCACAGCCCATGGGGAGTGAGACAAACCTCTGGGAGATCTGCACGGGAAAAGCCACAACCTCTCAACACCATTTGAAGGCAGCACCACAGTTCAAGCTCACCCAGGTCACTAAGGAGCCCTTCTGAAGAGCTCCTGCCTCCGTTTTGGGAAACAAAGACGACTAAAATAAATGTCCCCAGCTTCAGCATATGCCAATCATTACAGCTCCTGGCCTGCAGCAGGAACAGTGTGGCCAGCAGGAGCAGGGAGGTCATTCTGCCCCTGTGCTCAGCACTGGTTAGGCCACACCTTGAGTCCTGTGTCCAGTTCTGGGGCCCTCAGTTTAGGAAGGACATTGAGACTCTTGAACATGTCCAGGAAAGATGTTGAGGTGCTGGAAGGTGTCCAGAGAAGGGCAACAAAGCTGGGGAGGGGTTTGGAGCACAGCCCTGTGAGGAGAGGCTGAGGGAGCTGGGGTTGCTTAGCCTGGAGAAGAGGAGGCTCAAGGGAGACCTTCTTGCTCTCTACAACTACCTGAAGGGAGGTTGCAGCCAGGAGGGGGTTGGTCTCTTCTCCCAGGCAACCAGCACCAGAACAAGAGGACACAGTCTCAAGCTGTGCCAGGGGAGGTTCAGGCTGGAGGTTAGGAAGAAGTTCTTCCCAGCAAGAGAGATTGGCCATTGGAATGTGCTGCCCAGGGAGGTGGTGGAGTCCCCATCCCTGGAGGTGTTTAGGAAGAGGCTGGCTGGGGTGCTTGGTGCCATGGGTTAGTTGATGAGATGGTGTTGGGTGATAGGTTGGACTCCATGATCTCAAAGGTCTTTTCCATCCTGGTTAACTCTATTCTATTCTATTTTCAGGGATTTTAGAAGATATTTGTATTGATTCTCCTTTTCAGGTGGAGGAGGCTCAGCATGGAGAGAAGAGCCTTGCCCAGCAGCCCAAAGGGAGCCACAAATGGAGCCCAGATGCCTGAATTCCAGGTCAGAGAAAGGCTGATGGGGTTATCCCAAAACCACAGGCTCCTTCCCAGCACACAGGACAGCTGGAAACCCCACAGTCCTTCCTCAGCCCCATCTGAAGGGGGCAGGTCAGTAACAGCAGCATTTTCTTGCTCAAAGCTCGACCATTTCCCAATCCCTTCGTTATTCCAGAGGGAAACCCGATGCCAAGCCCCCTTCCCAAGCAGCACAGCACACCTGTGCTCTCACACTCACCTCTTCATCAAGTAGACGTTGACTCCGGTGCCGTATCCAAGCTTCTTCATGAAGGGAGAGGCAGGGATGGTGACAGAAACTGGGCTCCCATCTGAAAAGAATCAGATTCAACCAGGTTGGAAGAGACCTCCAAGATCATCAAGTCCAACCAATCACCCAACCCTAACTGATCAATTAGACCATGGCACTAAGTGCCTCATCCAGTCTCTTCCTAAACCCCTCCAGGGATGGGGACTCCACCACCCCCCTGGGCAGCACATTCCAATGGCCAATCTCTCTTTTTGGGAAGAACTTCTTCCTAACATCCAACCTAAACTGCAAAATTGTTTTAGAATCATAGAATTGTAAGGGCTGGAAGAGATCTCAAGGATCATCCAGTTCCAACCCCCCTGCCACGGGCATTAACACCTCACACTAGATCAGGTTGCCCAGAGCCACATCCAGCCTGGCCTTAAAATCTGCCAGGGACGAGGCTTCTACCACCTCCCTGGGCAGCCTGTTCCAGCGTCTCACCACCCTCATGGTGAAGAATTCCTCTCCCACAGGAGCAGTTTTATCCCCCATCACCTCCCTACAGCAAAGTGCACAGATCTCTGCCAGCCCCCCGGAAAGATTTGGGGCTCATACCCAAACATGACTCACCTGGCCTGCGGGCCACATTCTTTGGAGTCCTGATGGCTTCCATCGCTGCAAAGTGTCCTGAAACTGCGGAGGAGAGACTTGATGACCTCCCCACCCCCAAAGATGCCGGAGGGACCCGCACCCGGAGGGACCCGCACAAGGAGGGACCCGCACAAGGAGGGACCCGCACAAGGAGACGAGCTGCGAAGAGCTCAAGCCCCAGCCCAACAGTTCGTCACCAATGTGTGCATCCCTTCCCGCCACACCCCACCTCGGCGACCCCCGCCCAGATCAGGTAATGAACCACAAAAGGGGTCTAGGGGTGGCTCTGGAACAACGCAAGACTGCTGGCTTAAGGGGATTGGCACCAAGAGATGGAGCTGAGGGGAGGGGAAAATGCTCCCAGCAGGACGGTTGGGGGGGGGTGTGTGTCTACCCCATCAAAGAGCTCCATGGCTGGGCTGGGTGAGAGTCCCAGATGGTGGGGAGGACTTGGGAGTACCGTATCTGGGGGTAACGGGGGAGCGTCCCAGGCTTGCCGGGGAGCAGGGAAGACTGCTAGAGGTCTGCTAGATCTGCTGGAGGTCTGCTAGATCTGCTGGAGGTCTGCTAGATCTGCTGGGGACTGCTAGATCTGCTGGGGACTGCTAGATCTGCTGGGGACTGCTAGATCTGCTAGAGGTCTGCTAGATCTGCTAGAGGTCTGCTAGATCTGCTAGAGGTCTGCTAGATCTGCTGGAGGTCTGCTAGATCTGCTAGAGGTCTGCTAGATCTGCTAGAGGTCTGCTAGATCTGCTGGAGACTGCTAGATCTTCGAGGCTCAGGGGGTGTCCCGGGCTGCGGTGGGTCAGGGCTGCCATCTCTAGGAGTGAGGATCCCAGATGGCAGCAGATGACTCCGAGGTCCGATCTCTGGAGTGCGGGAGGTCCCAGTTTGGGGTGGGGGGGGGGGTGCAGAAGATGACTCCGAGGTCCCATTTCAGGGGCTGAGGAGGGGGCTCAAGGGGGAGCAGAGACCTCCTGGGTCCCACTGGAGGGGGCCAAGCCAGAGGACGCCGAGGATGCCTCGCCCCCACCTCCCCCCGGTATGAGGGGCCCTGTACACCGCTCAGACCCCGGGGGGCTGCGGCGATCCCCATCCCCTGCCCGTTACCTGCCGCCGCTGTTTGAATCCCGAGCGCGGGAACTCCGCCTTCCCCTCCCCTACGGCGGCCGTGGGCGGACAAAGCGCGGCAGAAGGCGGAGGGAGCAGCAGAGGGGCGGGGCCCCTGGGACAGGGCGGGGCCTGGGCTGGATCCCCGATGCTCGCGGGGAGATTCGGAGGGGGCGCGAGGGTCCCAGGCTCTTTTGGGAGGAGTCTCTGTGAGATTCTCACATCCCTGTGGAGTCCTCAACCCATGGGGGAGGGTCTCTGTGAGGTATCTGTGAGGGGTCCCCAAGACCTTGGAGGGTTTGGGGGGGGGGGTTACCAGGGTGTTTAGGGGAGTCTGTGTGGGGTTCTCAAGCCATTGATGGGGTTTCTGGGGCAGCCAACCCATAGGGAAGGGTCTTTGTGGGGTCCCCAAGCTCATTTAACCATTTAAGAGGTAGATAGAACAAAACAGAATTAACCAGGTTGGAAGAGACCTTTGAGATCTTCAAGTCCAACCTATCACCCAACACCATCTAATCAACTAAACCATGGCACCAAGCACCTCATCCTGTCTCTTCCTCAACCCCTCCAGGGATGGCAACTTGTGGTGGTGGTTTTCCTTTTTACACCAAAACATTCAGCCTGAGTGTTTCAGTAACTGTCCCTTTCCTTAAAGGCACAGCCTAAAACTGTCACACAACTCCACCACCTCCCTGGGCAGCCCATTCCAATGGCCAACCACTCATTCTGGGAAGAACTTCTTCCTAGCATCCAGCCCAAACCTCCCCTGGCACATCTTGAGACTGTGTCCTCTTGTTCTGGTGCTGGTTGTTCTTGGGGGGGACGTGTCTGTTTGGTCCTCATCCCTGGGGATGATATATCTGTGGGGTCCCCAAAGCCTTGGGGTCATCTATGAGGGGTCTCCAAGGCCTTGGAGGGTGTAGGAGAGGGAACCAAGGTTTTTGAGGGGGGCTCCTTGAGGTTCCCAAGCCCTTGGGGAGGTCAGTGTGGGGGGGGTCTCTGGAATGCAGCATGGGCCCCAAGCCCTTAAGGAGGTCGCTGTGGAGTCACCAAGCCCTTAAGGAGGCCTCTGTGGTATCTCCATGGCATTGCCATCCTCTTTGGGAGGCTCTCTGTTGCACAGCCAGGCTATGGCAGGAGGGATGTTTCTGGGATTCAGGGGCATTCCCAACCATCTGGAGGGGGTCTTCATGAGGTTTCCAAAGCCCTTGTAGGGATCTCTGGGGGAGTCTCCATGGCCTTGGGGATGGTGTCTCCTGGGAAAATGGTGGAGAAGCTTAGGAGGGATGCTCAGGCACCCCAGGGTGTGCTGTGCCCCAATCCAGCGTGCAGCACAAAGCTAGACCCCCCCTCTGCATCCTCCTCAGGCCCCTCCTGGCTCCCCATCTCTCCTTGCCCCACCTCCCACCCCCACCAAGCACAGCTGCCTCACAACTGGAGAGAGTAATAAACAAGCATTTATTCCTCTGATAATAAAACCATTTCAGGAAGCACAAGTGAGATCCATGGGGTGGGCTGGAGCTCCCAGCCAGACTGGGGTGTCCAACCCCTGCCTCACGGTGTCAGGCATTTCACACTGGCGTCCTCAGCGTGCCCACAGTTGGTCTTGCCCCAGCCAGAGAAGCTGCAGTGCGTGAGGCTCTCCTCTGTCCCGCTGCAGGAGACGTCGTCCATCCAGATCCTCCCCGTGCCTGCAAAACCAGAGTTGTGATGAGTGGCACCAGTGGCACCATCATGATCACCACCAGCACCCTCCTTAGAGCTCCTTCAAGGGGTCCCAAAAGGACTGGAAAGAAAGATTTTTGCTTCTTGGAAGCTTCACGGAGGAGGAAGGATGTCCCTAGACAACTTGGTGCCATGGTTTAGTAGCCATGAGGCCTCGGGTGACAGGTTGGACTTGATGGTCTTTGAGGTCTCTTCCAACCTTATTGATTCTATGATTCTAATGTTCTATAGCCAACCCCTGAAAGATCTCTGAGATCTCCTCCTAGAATTGTTTGGAGAGGAGGAACCAAAGCAAGATGGGCTTGAGGGACATCTTGCCCAAGAGACAGCAAAACTGTGCTGCAAAGATGGAGTTATCTTGCCAAGTTTTCCAGTGGTTAGTGATTAATTATCTGAGTGCTGATGATGAGTCCCACTGTGGTGGACCTGAACACTTAGGTGTTCAAGAGGGGATTGGATGTGGCACTTGATGCCATGGTTTAGTAGTCAGGAGGTCTTGGGTGAAAGTTTGGACTTGATGATCTTTGAGGTCTCTTCCAACCTTATTGATTCTATGACTCGAAGGGCAGAAGAATCAACCCCATTTACAGCTGCACTTGGGTGCCCTGACTTTACCAGGAGATTCCATACACAGGAATAAATACAGACTCCAGAGTCTCGTTGCAGGCCTGTTGCTCACAGAGTTCCCCAGGGGGTCAGGACTGGCTGCAGTCGTCTTCAACACTTCCATCAATGACCTGCATGAAGGGCCAGAGTGGCCCCTCAGCCAGTTTGCTGATGGTGCCAAGCTGGGAGCAGTGGCTGCCATCCCACCAGGCTGTGCTGTCACTCAGTGAGAGCTGGGCAGAGGGGAACCTCATGAAGTTGAATAAGGGCAAGTGTAGGGTCCTGCCCCTGGGGAGGAATAACCCCCTGCCCCAGGACAGGTTAGGAGCTGACTTGCTAGAAAGCAGCTCTGCAGGGAAGGACCTGGGTGTGCTGGTGGACAACAAGTTCCCCATGAGCCAAGCAAAGTGGCTGAGAACACCAGAGGGTGCATCAAGAAGAGTGTGGCCAGCAGATTGTTGGAGGTTCTCCTCCCCCTCTGCTCTGCACTAGTGAGGAGTCCTGGTTCCAGTTCTAGGCTCCCCAGTTCAAGAGAGACAGGGAACTGCTGGAGAGAGTCCAGCAGAGGCTACAAAGATGCTGAGGGGCCTGGAGCCTCTCTCAGAGAAGGAAAGGCTGAGAGACCTGGGGCTGTTTAGCTTGGGACTGAGAGGGAATCTTCTCAGTGCTGATCAATAGCTACAGGGGAGTGGGGGGCAAGGGGATGGGGCCAGACTCTTTTCAGTGGTGCCCAGCAACAGGACAAGCAGCAACAGACACAGACTGGAACCCAGAAGGCTCCACATGCAGATGAGAAACTCCTCTCCTGTGAGGGTGCCAGAGCATTGGAAGAGGCTGCTCAGAGAGGTTTTGAAGTCTCCTTCTCTGGAGAGGTTCCAAACCTGGCAGGACATGACCCTGAGCAACCTGCTTTAGCAGAGAGGTTGGACTACATGATCTCCAGAAGTCCCTTCCAGCTCCCACCATGCTGTGGTTCTATGATTTTACACTTTGCATTGCAGTTTTTCCCCATTTCTGGAACCCATAACTGCCAAAGCTCTCTGCCAGGCAACCTGATCTAGTTGAAGATGTCTCTGCTCACTGCAGGGAGCTGAACCAGATGACCTTTGAAGGTCCCTTCCAACCCAAACCATTCAATGAGTCTCTCTATTCTCCCCCCCAAAAACAGAGACCCCATCTCTGCCTGCCCAGGTGATGGATGCAGAGCAGTCCATCTGGCTCCTGGCAGTGGGGTAGTCCCAGGTTTTGGGGGCTACCAAACCTTCCCTGTTCTGGAGAAAACACCCCCAGGACAAGCTATGGCAGCCAGCAGCACACAGCGAGTTGTGGCCATGGTGAGGCACATGCTCTATGGGGCATGGATGGAATCTTCCTGCCCCATCATGGATGTTCCAAGGGCATTTGGGGCTGTGCACCTGCCTCTGCTGGGTATGCATAAGCTGCTGACTGGGGGGTGTGTAAGGTGCCAAGGGGTCTATGGGAGGAGGAGCAGCAGCTCTTCCTACTTGGAACAACTCACATCAAGCCTATGCCCCATGGAAGGCACTGGATGATGCATGAGCCAGGATCCTGAGTGACTGCACCAGTGACACCAGATCTAGGCAGGAGATGGGGAAGAAACCCCAGGGTGGGTAGCCAGGGCTGTGGTGGCAAATCAAGCTCTGAGGTGTCACAAGGTTGGTGTGAAGGATATCAACCTGTGCAGCATTCCAGCTGCGCTCCCAGAGCACGTGTGCTCAACCAGCACGCGCAGGGCTAGGTGGTGGCAATGGTGGCTACCTGCTTTGGGTTCCATTGTCTCCTCAAGCCGCTGGGGAGGAGGCAAAGGAGTTAAAAAGCCTCCATGGTCTGGGCAGGAACACCTCAACCCAACAGTTTGGGGCCAAAGGCCACCCCTCCACCCACCCAAGTGTTCCTGACGTTTCCCCTCTGTTTTCCAAAGCTGCTGCTTGCCTTTTTTTTTTTTCCCCCTTCCCTTTTGTTATTCTGAAGAGAAAAAATAGATCTCCAAAGTCCTGGCTGGCTGAAAACCCCAAAGTGCCGGGTCAAAAACAACAAGTCCCGGGGCCGGGTCTCCGGTGCTGAGTCAGCACGGGGCAGGGCGTGCGACCCAAGGGAGCTGGGGCAAGGGAAGAAGCTGCTGGGCCAGGGCCAGTGATGTGCTTGCAGATGGTCCTGCAGGCCAAGGGCAAAGTGCTCGCAGACACTCGGGACTGGCTGTGCTGAAGGAGCTGGTGTTTGGCCAGGCTGAAGCTGCTCAGGCCACCACGGCCCATCTCGGCCTGCTGGGGGACGTCTGCATGCCTCCAGCCTCTTCTCGTTCTTTGGTTTATGTATGGGCTGGCTTAGGTTTGGGGAGAGGGGGAAGGGTCACCACGGAATGGTTTTGGCTGGAAGAGACCTTGAAGGCTGTCGAGTCCAACCATTAACCCAGCACTGGCAGGCCACCGCTAAACCGTGGCCCTCAGCACCACAGCTACACAGCTTTTAAACCCTTCCAGGGGTGAGGACTCCACCACTGGCCTGGGCAGCCTGTTCCAGGGCTTAACCATTCTTTCAGTGAAGATGTTTTCCCTCTTGTCATAGAATCATAGAATCAACAAGGTTGGAAAAGACCTCAAAGATCATCAGGTCCACCTGTCACCCAACACCTCATGACTACCAAACCATGGCACCAAGTGCCATGTCCAGTCCCCTCTTGAACACCTCCAGGGATGGTGACTCCACCACCTCCCTGGGCAGCACATTCCAACGGCCAACAACTCTCTCTGTGAAGAACTTTCTCCTCACCTCCAGCCTAAACCTCTCCTGGTGCAACTTGGTTGAGGCTATTTCCTCTTGTCCTGTTGCTCATTCCTTTGTAGAAGAGACTGAACCCAACTTGCTCCACCCTCAGCACCACATCTACACAGCCCTCCAGGGATGGGAATTCCACCACTACCCTGGGCAGCCTGTTCCAGACCTTGACAATCCCTTCCCTGAAGATATTGTTCCTCCTGCCCAGCCTAAATCTTTCTTGGTGCAACTTGAGATCATTTCCTCTTGTCCTATCACTTGTTCCTTGGGAGGAGACATTGACTTCCACCTCACTCCAATCTGCTTTCAGGATGTTGTAGAGAGCAAGAAGGTCTCCCCTCAGCCTCCTTTTCTCCAGCCTAAACAACCCCACTTCCCTCAGCTGCTCCTCCCATGATTTAGTGCTTTAGACCCTCCACCAGATTCTTTGCTCTTCTTTGGACACTCTCCAGCCCCTCAATGCCCTTCTCAGAGTGAGGCAACCAACCCTAACCCCAGGATAGCCTGGAGAAGAGGAGGCTCAGGGGAGACCTTCTTGCTCTCTACAACTACCTGAAGGGAGGTTGTAGCCAGGAGGGGGTTGGTCTCTTCTCCCAGGCAAGCAGCACCAGAACAAGAGGACACAGTCTCAAGCTGTGCCAGGGGAAGTTTAGGCTGGAGGTGAGGAGAAAGTTCTTCACAGAAAGAGTTGTTGGCCATTGAAATGTGCTGCCCAGGGAGGTGGTGGAGTCCCCATCCCTGGAGGTGTTTAGGAAGAGCCTGGCTGGGGTGCTTGGTGCCGTGGTTTAGTTGATGAGATGGTGTTGGGTGATAGGTTGGACTCCATGATCTCAAAGGTCTTTTTCAACCTGGTTAATTCCATTCTAGTCTATTCCATTCTAGTCTATTCCATTCCTGTTCCCATTCCATTCCAGTCCCATTCCCGTTCCTGTTCCATTCCAGTCCCATTCCCGTTCCATTCCAGTCCCATTCCCGTTCCTGTTCCATTCCAGTCCCATTCCCGTTCCATTCTACTCCACTCCATTCTACTCCCACTCCACTCCATTCTATTCCCACTCCCATTCCCACTCCACTCCATTCCATTCCCACTCCACTCCATTCTAATCCCACTCCATTCTACTCTCACTCCACTCCATTCTATTCCCACTCCCATTCCCACTCCATTCCCACTCCCACTCCACTCCACTCCATTCCCACTCCACTCCACTCCCACTCCACTCCACTCCACTCCGTAGTGACTGTGTTCCCTATGTGGGCGGGGGGTGAGGCCTCGCCAGTGCGCAGGGGGCCAGTCCCTTCCGGCAGCCGGGGCCTTACCCTGCCCGAAGCGTGCCATGCGGTAGACCTCCTTGGCGGCGCGGAAGCCCAGCATCCTGCACACCACATCGCCGTCCTTCTTGTCCCAGCCGTCGTCGCACACCGTGCCCCAGCGCCACTCGTAGAACACCTCCACCCGGCCCTCGTGGGGGCCGGAGCCGTTCACCAGCCGCACCGTCCCCTCCTCGATGGCTGCTGCGGGGAAGAGAGGGGAGACAGGCACAGAGTTAACCAGGCTGGGAAAGACCTTTGAGATCGTGGAGTCCAACCTATCACCCAACACCATCTCACCAACTAACCCATGGCACCCAGCACCCCAGCCAGGCTCCTCCTAAACCCCTCCAGGGATGGGGACTCCACCACCTCCCTGGGCAGCACATTCCAATGGCCAATCTCTCTGTCTGGGAAGAACTTCTTCCTAACCTCCAGCCTAAACTTCCCCTGGCACAGCTTGAGACTGTGTCCCCTTGTTCTGGTGCTGGTTGCCTGGGAGAAGAGAGCAACCCCCTCCTGTCTACAGCCTCCCTTCAGGTAGCTGTAGAGAGCAATAAGGTCTCCCTTGAGCCTCTTCTCCAGGCTAAACAATCCCACAGGAGATTGGAGAAGGAGACCCCACAGCCTCTGTGGGCAGCCTGGGCCATCTTTCTGGCACATGGACCATGGCAGATTCTCAAGTGAGGGACCCAAACGTTCTCCACCTCCCCTCAAGAGGTGACTGGTGCAGAGGAAGCTTCCAAAGCTGGGTAAAATCTTAACGCTGGTCCAACACCTGCCTCAGCTACACACTGATGAGATGTCACAGGCTGAAATCTCTTCAGGCGCCTGGGCCAACCGAGCTGGTGAGCATGAGGTGGGCAAAGCAGGGTCCCAGCCTTCCCCAGGCTCCTGGGGCCAGGAGGTGCAGAGTTAACAGAGATTGAGAGGTTGGAGCAGCATTTGGGTTGTGCTGCACAGAGATGTAACGAGCTTTGGCAGTGCAGGTTGGCTGGGACCTGCCCAAAAGTTGGGGTTTTTTTTTCCCTTCATGTTTCAGGCTCTGGGTTTTCCCTGGCTTGCTCCCAGTGGGAACAGGGCCACCTCTTCCAATGACCTCCAGAAAGCACACTCTTTGCTTGGCCTCAGCACTGGATGATCTCCCACTTCCAGGACTTGCCCAGGGTCAGGCTCAAGAAGGGATCTGGAAACCCTGAGCATGTTTTCCTAGATCTGGGCAGAGCATCAGGGGCATGGAGGAGCCAGGAAACATCTCGTGCTGTCCTTGAACCGTCCCGCTGGCCCTGTCCCCTGCCCTGCACCTAGAGGGGTGGCATCTCAGCCAAGGGACTTGTTTGGGGTGCTGCCAGCTGTCTTCTCCAACCAGGCCAGTTAATGAAACCCATTTGCTATTGGAGATGGACTAGGTGACCTTTAAAAGTCCCTTCCAACCCGGAGCATTCAATGATTCCAGGGGATGTCTCCTCCTGGCCACAGAGCAGCTTCTCCAAGGCAGCTTCCTTGGCTAATCCCAGGGGTGGTGTCATCTGAGGACTGGATGAAGCTCCTCTTCCGAGTCCAACACGTGTGCTGGAGCTGCAGATGCTGTCTTGGAGCTGCCAGTGGAACTGCTCCTGCCAAACCAAGCTCCTGCTGGGACCAACACCAGTGTCACCTGCTAAGGAGCCAGCCCAACCTGCCTGCTACAGGTGTGCAAGTGGAGAATGGGATGTGGCCAGGGAAACCCAAGGTCCTGGACAGAGAAACTGAGGGTCCAGCACTTCTCCACGCTGCAGACTGAGGTGGTGTCACCTTTCTGGCTCCACACTTGTTTTGACCCTGGTCACCACCACTGGAGCAACTAGGAGGTCCCTTTGCCTGCCTGGAACAGGTTGCCCAGAGAAGTGGCAGATGCCCAATCCATGGAAACATTCCAGGCCAGGTTGTGTGGAACTCTGAGCAGCACTGATCTAGCTGATGATGTCCCTGCTCGCTGCAGAAGGGTTGGACTAGATGACCTTTAAGGTCCCTTCCAATCCAAACCACTCTGTGCTATCCAGCATCAGCTGGTTGCCCATCCTGTCCAGGCCCAGCTAGGTATCTCCAACCCAAGCTAGCTGCTTATCCCAAAGTCCTTCTCCCCCTTGCTGTGAGTCCATCCTCAGCCCAGCTCTCTGCTGGCTGTTTATCAGAGCCTGTGCGTGCAGGAAGCTGACAGCTCCTTCCCTGAGGAGGGGAAGAGATGTGCAATCAGGGCACAGCTCCAGGCACCACTGGGATGTTCTCATTAAGCAGCAAAGTGAGGGCTGCTAATAAAGCTGCAGAGCTCAGCCACGTGAGTCCCGGCTGCAATCCTTCCACTTCCACAAAAAGCTTTGCTTAGAGGGATCACAAAAGCAAATCAACACCAAAGGTCTCCTCCCAAACCCATAAGAGCTCCCCAGCCCAGCCCCAGCCCCAGCCCGGGGTTCTCTTGGTGCCCACACCTCCTGGAGTCTCTGCAAAAGCTGCAGCTGGAGCTGGGGCTGTGCTGGAGCCCTGGCTTTGGCAGGTTGGTAGAGCCCTCAAGAGGTGGACCAGCACCAAAGCAGGTTGTGCTCCTTGTTAGAGCTGAGGCTCACACATGGCTTGTGTTGGAAGGGACCTACAGAGGTCACCTCGTTCAAACACCCTGCAGTCAGCAGGCACAGCCGCAGCGAGAGCAGGCTGCTCAGAGCCCCTCTCAACCTGACCTGGAACGGTCCCAGGGATGGGCACCCTACCTCCTCTCTGGGCAGCCTGGGCCAGTGCCTCACCACCCTCAGCAGAAACAATTTCTTCCTTCTGTCTAGCCTGAATCTCTCCTCTTTTAGTTTAAAGCCATCACCCCTTGTCCTGTCACCACAGGCCCTGCTAAAACTCTGTCCCCAGCTTTCTCACAGGCTCCTTTACATACTGAAAGGCCACAAGGAAGTCTCCCTGGAACCTTCTATTCTCCAGGCTGAACAGTCCCAGAAACTCTCAGCCTGCCCTCACAGCAGAGGAGTTCCAGCCCTTAGATCATGTTTGTGGCCTCCTCTAGACCCACTGCAACAGGTCTATGGCTCTCCTGTGATGAGGACCCCAGAGCTGGACCAAGCACTGCAGAGGGAGTATAGCCAGAGGGGAGCAGAATCCCCTCCCTTCACCTGCTGCCCAAGCTGCTTTGGATGCAGCCCAGGATGCAGTTTCTGGGCTGTGAGGGCACATTGCCAGCTCCTGTCCAGCTTTTCACTCACCAGCAGCCCCAAGTCCTCCTCTGCAGGGCTATTCTCCATCCCTTCACTCCCCAGCCTGGACTGATGCTGGGGGTTGCCCCGACCCAGGCACAGCATCTCACACTTGGCCTCGTTGAACCTCGGGAGCTTCACACAGACCTACTTCTCCAGCTTGTCCAGGTCCATCTGGGTGGATCCTGTCCCTCAGGCAGGTGGTGTCAACACCACCACTCAGCCTGGGCTCATCTGCAGACTTGCTGAGGGTGCTCTCAATCCCCCTGTCCATGTCACTGATGAAGATACTAAACAGCACTGGTCCCAGTGCAGACCCTGAAGGGCAATGAGGTCCTCAGTCCCTGCTGGCAGTACATCACACTGTGGTGCTCCCCAGCTGCTTCTGCTGCTCCCCTCCTAACCCTGCAGCATCCTTGTTCTTCTTTGGCATTATTTGGATGTTGTTGCAGCCAGTGGCAGGACCTGGAGCCCCTCTGTGGGTGCCTGGGGCAGGAGGGATGTCTCTGAAGTGCCAAGAGGGAGGTGCCCAAGGAGAGAATTCCTTGGGGAGGCAGAAAGGATGTCCTCGGGGAGGCAGGAGGGATGATGTCCCTGGAGAGGCAGAGGAGATGTCCTCCAAGGAGGGATGTCCCTGGGGTGAAGGAGGGATGTCCCTAAGGTGGCAGGAAGGATGTCCCCATAGAGGGATGTCCCCAGGGAAGTAGAAAGGATGCTCTTGGAGAGGCAAGAGGGATCTCCCCAGGGAGGAAGGAGGGAAGTCTCTGAGGAGGAAAGTTCCTGGAGAGGCAGGAGGGATTGCCTAGCCAGGAAGACCTAAGCATGAGGCTCACCAGCCTTGTGCCAGCAGCAGCTACCACTTTCCTGCCTGCTTTGCACTAGGCATTTCCCTCAGGGGCTCCTAACCCCCAAAACACCTCCAAAATCCTGCCCAGAGCAGCGGGAATCATAGAATCAATAAGGTTGGAAAAGACCTCAAGGATCATCAAGTCCAACCTGTCACCCAACACCTCATGACTACTAAACCATGGCACCAAGGGCCACATCCAATCCCCTCTTGAACACCTCCAGGGGTGGGGACTCCACCACCTCCCTGGGCAGCACATTCCAATAGCTAACAACTCTCTCTGGGAAGAACTTTCTCCTCACCTCCAGCCTAACTTCCCCTGGCGCAGCTTGAGACTGTGTCCCCTTGTTGTGGTGCTGGTTGCCTGGGAGAAGAGACCAACCCCCTCCCCTCCTGGCTACAACCTCCCTTCAGGGAGTTGTAGACAGCAATAAGGTCTGCCCTGAGCCTCCTCTTCTCCAGGCTAAGCAGCCCCAGATGGCCACCAGCCAGCACTTACCTGTGCCACCGCCTCGGTCACCCTTCTCTCCCTTCGGGCCTCGGTCACCTGGGAGAGGAAAGAGTCAGAGGTATTTATCCTTCTTAAAAATCAGCTTTTTTCCCTGGCTGCCCTGCTCTTAGGTGAGCTCTTGTGTCCATAGCTCCTGGAGGGCTTTAGCACTTTGGAGCGTGAAGCTCCAAAGGCTTCATCGGCCCCTGGCCGTGCTGCATGGCTATGGGACCCACCCACTGTGGGTGCAGGGTCAGGATGGGGAACCCTCCCACAGCTGCTCCTGAGGTGCTTGTCCTCTGGCAGATGGAGGATCCAAGGCTGGTGGCCACACAGTCCCAGATTTTCAGCATGGGGCGGGTTGGAAGGGACCTCTGGAGGCTGTCTAGTCCAGATCCACCGATCAAGAAGGGTCATCAGAGCAGGTTGACCAGGGTCACATCCAGGTGGGTTTGGAAGCTCTGAAAATCCTCCTGTTAAACATCTTGAGGTTCCTCTCCACCCAGCCCTCCAGGCCTTGCTGGATGGCAGGACAGCCCGTCTGGGTGTCAGCCACTGCTCCCAGCTTTGTATCCTCAGCAAACTGGCTGAGGGTCCACTCTGTCCCCTCATCCAGGGTGCTGATGCGGATGTTGAACAAGCCTGGAGCCAGTCCTGAGCCCTGTGGAATACCATGAGCTACAGGACTCCAACTAGAGTCTGCCCTGCTGATCACAACCCTCTGAGCTCTGTCCTTCACCCAGTTCCAAGTCCTTCTGTAGGAGGTTCCCTGGAACCCTCCCATCTCCTCTGTTCCCCTTCACCCCGAGCAGCAGGGCAGCAGCAGGGCAGCAATAAAGGAACACAACCCCTGAGGTTGGGGCTGAAAAGTGTCTGTTTGGGGCTAAAACTGCTTCCTTTTGCAGGGGTGAGGGACGGGGATGTTGGCTTCCTTCAGCCTTGATGGACCATTGCCTCTTCCCGCACCTTCATTTGCTGAACCCAGCCTCTGTATCCACCGAGAAGTAACAACGCTGGGGGGGTTCAGGCCACTTGGGTAAACAAGCTGCCTTCAAAGGCACACCAATTTCCACCTCAAATTAACGAGCTCCCTAATTAATCTGTGTCATGGCTTGGCTTTCCCTGCCGCTCAGGAGCAGAGGCTGCTCTGCCTGCATTCCACCGCGGCCCTCAACCCCTGTCCAGGCTGTGGCTTGGCTCCTGGCAGGCAGCAGCTGTGGTTTCCTGTGAAAACACTGAGAACACCACCCTGAGCGGGGCTGTGGGCTGGGATTTGCTGGTCCTAGCTTTGCCCTGAGGCTGCAGAGGGACAGGGGCTGGGGAGGGCTTTGGGCTGCTCCGGCCAACAACGCTGGGAGCGAGCCCCGGCCCTTCAGCACGGCCCCACTTCAACTTCTCCTCCTCTCTTGTCTCCGTGTGAGGACAAACAACAACACATGCTGGGGGGGGGGGGGGGGGGGAAAACAAATACATGTAAAAGACCTCTTCTAAAATACAATAATAATAAAATCAAAAAGCCTGCAGGAAATTCCTGCCCTTTCTTGGGAGGCTCTGGGAAGGCAAGATCAGTCCCCTGGGCAGCCACAGCTGTGTCAGATGGAGGAAAGCTGCCTACAGCCTGCCCCGCTGATGGGAACCAGATGACAACAGCCCCCACCCTGAGCAGCGGGAGAGAGGCCAGGGATGCTGCTGGCCAGCACGTGATGGGACTGGAGAACAGCGGTGGAGCTGTAAGAGCCTGGAGCGGGGATTGTCTCCCTGCGCTGGGCGCTGCTGGGGCCGCACCTCAAACCCTGCCTTCGCTTTTGGGGCCCCCCTCACTCCACGAAGGACACTGAGGTGCTAGAGGGGGATCCATAGAAGGGCAATGAGGCTGCTGAAAAGTCTGGTGCACAAAGCTTGTGAGGAGCAGCTGAGGGAGCTGGGGCTGTTCAGCCTGGAGGAAAGGAGGCTGAGGGAAGGGTGGAGCAAGTTGGGTTCAGTCTCTTCTCCCAAAGGAAAGAGCAACAGGACGAGAGGAAATAGCCTCAACCAAGTCACACCAGGAGAGGTTTAGGTTGGACAAGAGGGAAATCATCTTCACTGAAAGAATGGTTAAGCCCTGGAACAGGCTGCCCAGGCCAGTGGTGGAGTCCTCACCCCTGGAAGGGTTTAAAAGCTGTGTAGCTGTGGTGCTGAGGGCCATGGTTTAGAGGTGACCTGGCAGTGCTGGGTTATGGTTGGACTTGACAGCCTTCAAGGTCTCTTCCAGCCAAACCCATTCTATGACCATTCTGTGGTGACCCTTCCACCTCTCCCCAAACCTCAATGACCTTAAAGATCTCATCCAGTGAAAACGATTCTATGGGATGCTGGAGCAGCTTATGCTCTCCACCAAAGCCTCTTCCCAGTCCAGAGAAAAGGGGGTTGGAAAGCTGCAGTTATGGTTCTTATGCACTTGTCCCCACAAATCTGTCTCTTCAAGATCAGATCCCTGCAGGATCCAGGCTGCGTCGTGCAGGGCATCCTATGGGAATGATGGGAAGTGGTGAGGGTGGAAGGATGAAGCTTGAGGGACAGGAATTTACCAGCTGTGCTGGCCACAAAAGCGAAGGCCATGAACTCCTGGAGCAAATGACTCAACTGCTGTACAGTTGCTGGTCTCAGGGAGATGACAGCAACTGGAACAAGACTCCAGAGATCACAGAACCACATTATTGTTCTGTTGGAAAAGACCTTTAAGAACCTCAAGTCCAGCTGTTAACCCAGCACTGCCAGGTCACCACTAAACAGTGTCCCTCAGCACCACAGCTACCCAGCTTCTGAATCCTTCCAGGGATGGAGACTCCACCACTTTCCTGGGCAGCCTGCTCTGATGCTTCAAGGGAAAGAAATACTCTAGTGGTGGGAGAGCTCAGGCACCAGACATGGTCAGGAAGCTTTAAGAAAACAGACCAAAGCAAAACTAATCAGCACAAGCTGGAACTACTGCACCACTACGAGAGGGAGGAGTTGCCCAGAGAGGTGACATAGAATCAATAGGGTTGGAAAAGACCTCAAGGATCATCAGGTCCAACCTGACTACTAACCCATGGCACCAAGTGCCACATCCAATCCCCTCTTGGACACCTCCAGGGATGGGGACTCCACCACCTCCCCAGGCAGTCCATTCCAATGGCCAATCTCTCTTTCTGGGCAGAACTTCTTCCTAACATCCAGCCTAAACCTCCCCTGGCACAGCTTGAGACTGTGTCCTCTTGTTCTGGTGCTGGTTGCCTGGGAGAAGAGACCAACCCCCTCCTGGCTACAACCTCCCTTCAGGGAGTTGTAGAGGGCAAGAAGGTCTCCCCTGAGCCTCCTCTTCTCCAGGCTAAGCAACCCCAGCTCCCTCAGCCTCTCCTCACAGGGCTGTGCTGGAGGCCTCTCCCCAGCCTCATTGCCCTTCTCTGGACACCTTCCAGAGTCTCAATGTCCTTCTTAACCTGAGGGGCCCAGAACTGGACACAGGACCCAAGGTGTGGCCTAACCAGTGCTGAGTACAAGGGCACAATGACTTCTCTGCTCCTGCTGGCCACACTGTTCCTGATGCAGGCCAGGATGCCACTGGCCTTCTTTGCCAGTCCCTGGAGCTAGTCCAGGGCAGGTTGGACAGGGCTCTGAGCAACCTGCTCTACCTGCAGCTGGCCCTGCTGACTGCAGGTGGGTGGGGGCTGGCTACACCTTGCAGGTCCCTTTCCACCCAAACTGCACCACGACTTGCTGATGCCATGAAGAGGCATGGCTGGAGGAAGGCAGCAGAGCCAGCGACAAGACCTCTCCAGCAGCTGGGAATGCTGCAGGGCTTACCAGGTGACCCTTGCACAGGCAGAGTGAGATGCCCAGCAGCACATCTTCAGGGCCAGATGCTGCTCCCCTGGGAGAGGCAAGAGTGCTTTGCCTTATCCTTCCCCATCCACCTTGGCTTTTTCTCTGCAGTCCTCCAACATCCCTTCATTTCCTTGCTCTGCTGGAAGGTTTTCCTCCTTCTTTCCACTTTTTCCTCTGCTTTTTCTCTTTCTTCTCTTCACAGAAAGTCTCAAGTGAGCAGAGGACAGCCCCTGTGGTGGCACAACTTGCTGACTTCACCCTGAGGTTAAGCCTACTTCCATCAGGTGTTGTGACTGAAGAGAATTCCTTGCTGAAGCCAAAGCCCCTCTGAGCTGGAGAGAGCCCCAAGGCTGGGACAGGGACCAGGAGTTCAGGAGAGCTCCTGACTGGCATTGTCCTAGTGGGATCCCTCTACAACTACCTGAAGGGAGGCTGTAGCCAGGTGGGGGTCAGTCTCTTCTCCCAGGCAACCAGCACCAGAACAAGAGGACACAGTCTCAAGCTGTGCCAGGGGAGGTTTAGGCTGGAGGTGAGGAAGAAGTTCTTCCCAGCAAGAGAGATTGGCCATTGGAATGTGCTGCCCAGGGAGGTGGTGGAGTCCCCATCCCTGGAGGTGTTTAGGAAGAGCCTGGCTGGGGTGCTTGGTGCCATGGTTGAGTTGATGAGATGGTGTTGGGTGATAGGTTGGACTCCATGATCTCAAAGATCTCTTCCAACCTGGTTAATTCTATTCTATTCTATTCTATTCTATTCTATTCTATTCTATTCTATTCTATTCTATTCTATTCTATTCTATTCTATTCCATTCCATTCCATTCCATTCCATTCCATTCCATTCCATTCCATCCTATCCTATCCTATCCTATCCTATCCTATCCTATCCTATCCTATCCTATCCTATCCTATCCTATCCTATCCTATCCTATCCTATCCTGCTGCAGGTGACCCTGCTTTAGCAGGAGACTGTGGCTAGATGACCCCCAGAGGTCCTTTCCAATCCCCACCGTGCTGGGGACTGTGGCTCTGTGCTCCCTGCACAACATTCCCTGTGGAGGAGTGCAGAAGGTAGGTGCACACTCACTTTCCAGAATGATTTTCCTCATCTGGCAATGAGGAAAATAATCCTGCCCTAAGGGGAATGCTAAGGGAAAATGCTTCAAGAATAGGAAAACCCCAGTGAAAGCAAAACTACTCAGGACACTGCTCTGGAGAGGAGAAGATCTCCCCTGAGCAGGTCAAACCTCTTCCAAGAGATGCTTTGACCCAGAACTTTTGATGAATGGGGTCATCCAGTTGCCCAGGGATGTGCTTGAGGCTCCATCCTTGGACACATTCAAGATCAGGCTTGATGTGAGCCTGGGCAGCCTGATCTATCTGGAGGTGCCCCTGCTGACTGCAGGGGGGTTGGACAAGATGACCTTTGAGGGTCCCTCCCAGCCCAGTGCAACTGTGAACCTGTGAATCCACCCCAGATGTCTCCCCTCCAGGACAAGCTTCATTTGCAGGGGAGCTGACAGCTCAGAGAAGAGCTGCTTCTGTGCTCAAGAGAAAGCCCTTCTAGATGTGGAAGACTGGTGCTGCAGAAAACCAGGCCTGCCTCCATTTAGAGCCAGGGCTTGGCCCATTGCCTGGCTCTGTGTCTGTGGCCCATAAATCCCAGAGAATCCTGCAAGCCAGAGCAGTGCAGTGCTGGCTGCCACCTCAGCCTGCTCTGTGTTGCATGAGACCTCCTTTCCTCAACAGTCCTAACCTCCAAGAGGTGGGAGAAGTGGGGGCTGTAGTTTGGGAGGCCTTTGGTAGGAGACAAATCCAATGCTGGAATTCCCCTCCACCTGCATAGGCAAAGAGGGGGAGGTGAAGGGAGGGATCCCTGTGCTGGCCATGGGCTCTGATGGGGCTTGAGGTTGATCCACCTGCCATGGGTAGCACTTTATGGATTTGCTGCCACAGATTCATCCTCACCCCAAGCCAAAGACGTCTCCAAGAAATGCACAAAGAAGGGGGGGGGGCTCCAGGCCACAGCTGCTGGAGCTCTGGGGACAGCTTAGCCTTCTCCAAGCCAAGAGGCCTCCTCAGATACAGGAATCACTCTACATCAGTGAAAGGATGATAGGCCAGAAGCAAGAGCTTGCACAGCAAAGACCTGTTGACCCTTTGGCACCTTGTCCAAGCCCTCACCTCCCAAAGCCAAGAGCCAGAGTGCTTCATCTCCCCAGATAAGAGGACTTCAGATGAGGACTGGCTTTGGAGAAAGGTCACCAACCCTATGGGGGCTGTGGTACGGCCCTGGCTCCCCCCTGAAGGCAGGGGCTGGGCTTGAGGTGGTCTCCACCAGCTCCTGAGCTGACAGGCACTGGGGCAAGGCTCCATCCTCAGCGTTGTGTCTCCAGAGAGCTCCTTGCTGGAGTGCTGATGCCCACCATGGGGGCTGTTAACACTGACCCAGCACAGCAGCTATTGGCATCTCTGCCTCAGGGGTAGAAACAGGACACAGGAGCCCCTCAGCCTCCTCCCTCTGGAAGGGACACAGCCCCCGGGGGGGGATGTGCTTTGCAGAGCAAACCTGGCAGCAAGGTTTGATCCTCTTCTGCTTCGACCCTCCAGGCTGAACTGGCCCACAACAATTTGCTTCTTTAATGAGTGCTTGGCAGTGGCTAGCAACAAAGACCCAATTTCCTCTGCTCCAGGGAAGGGGAGAGGAAACCACCATCCCCACAGCACGCTGTGGTTTTGGTTGGTGGACCTCAGTGTCTGAAGTGCTGCCAGGAACATCTCGCACTTAAGTCTCTCTCTCTCTCATTAGCCTCTGTCCCTGCAGCGCTCCTGCCTCTGCATGGCTCCTGCCAGGGAGGTGTCCAGGGCTTGCTTGGGGCTCCTGCAGCAGCAGAACAGGGCTTCCCACCTCACAGCTCACAGAAAATCCTGGTGCTCTCCACCCCCTGGCGCTGCTGTCCCACAGGCCAGAGCTACCACCAAGGAACTCAAGAGAAAGCCAAGATAAAAGCTTGGAAAGGAAGCACAGAGAGCTGCTTGCACACAGACCCAGCATGCAGGGCCTTGGAGGGGACCTCTGGAGGTCACCCAGTCCAGAGCTCCTGCAGGGTCACACAGAGCAGGTTGCCCAGCTCTCCTTTCCAGAGAAGGAGACTCCACCACCTCTCTGGGCAGCCTGTTCCAGGGCTCTGGTACTCCTTCCTCTTGCAGCATGTAGTCCTCTCTGCCCCACTGCCATGGTGGGAAGATGGAGGCTTGGCCCAGCCACATCTTGAGTGCTGTGGCCACAAACTGAGTCCTGTGTCCAGTTCTGGGCCCCTCAGTTTAGGAAAGATGTTGAGGTGCTGGAAGATGTCCAGAGAAGGGCAACAAGGCTGGGGAGGGGTTTGGAGCACAGCCCTGTGAGGAGAGGCTGAGGGAGCTGGGGTTGCTTAGCCTGGAGAAGAGGAGGCTCAGGGGAGACCTTACTGCTGTCTACAACTCCCTGAAGGGAGGTTGTAGCCAGGCAGAGGTTGGTCTCTTCTCCCAGGCAACCAGCACCAGACAAGAGGACACAGTCTCAAGCTGCACCAGGGCAGGTTGAGGCTGGATGTTAGGAAGAAGTTCTTCCCAGAAAGAGAGATTGGCCATTGGAAAGTGCTGCCCAGGGAGGTGGTGGAGTCCCCATCCCTGGAGGTGTTCAGGAAGAGCCTGGCTGGGGTGCTTGGTGCCATGGTTTTAGTTGATGAGATGGTGTTGGGTGGCAGGTTGGACTCCATGATCTCAAAGGTCTCTTCCAACCTGGTTTATTCTACTCTACTCTACTCTACTCTACTCTACTCTACTCTATCAGCCCAGAAACCCTGGGCTTCCAGTCAGATGGGGTGGGGCAATGGAAGCAGCACCCAGCAGCATTCTACCCAGCACTGCATAAATATCATCTCACCAACCACCTGGCCTGGAGAGCCACCTCCAGCAGCTAACAGCCTCCAGGAGGTCAGTTTGTGCCTGCTCTGGGGTGACAGAGCACCCCTGAAGAAAAGAACTTGGGGGTGCTGGTGGACGAGAAGCTCAACATGAGCTCTCAATGTGCACTTGCAGCCCGGAAAGCCAATCAGATCCTGGGCTGCATCAGGAGAAGTGTGGCCAGCAGGGCAAGGGAGGGGATTCTCCCCCTCTACTCAGCTCTGGTGAGACCCCACCTGGAGTACTGCCTCCAGTTCTGGAGCCCCTATTGCAAGAGGGATCTGGAGGTGCTGGAAGGTGTCCAGAGAAGGGCCACGAGGATGATCAGAGGGCTGGAGCACCTCTCCTATGAGGACAGACTGAAGGAGTTGGGGCTGTTCAGTCTGGAGAAGAGAAGGCTCTGAGGGGACCTCATTGTGGCCTTCCAGTATCTGAAGGGGGGCTACAAGAAGGCTGGGGAGGGACTTTTTAGGGTGTCAGGGAGTGATAGGACTAGAAATGGGTAGATTCAGACTGGATGTTAGGAAGAAGCTCTTTCCCAGGAGGGTGGTGAGACACTGACACAGGTTGCCCAGGGAGGTGGTGGAAGCCTCATCCCTGGAGGTTTTGAAGGCCAGGCTGGGTGTGGCTCTGAGCAACCTGCTGTGGTGTGAGGTGTCCCTGCCCATGGCAGGGGGGTTGGAACTGGATGATCCATGAGGTCCCTTCCAACCCTGACTGTTCTGTGATTCTACAAGAGCCTAAGGTCTGTTGGGGCTGTACTGGGAGGCACTGCAAAGTGGATGACTTGGAGAGGTCCTCCTAAGGGCACCATGAGGAGGGGAAAGGATGGAAGACCTTCACTACCATGCCATCTGACATGCCACCAGAGAGATGGTACCATGGGGGGCCACCACTCACTAGATGGAGGTCACCACCCACAAGCATGAGGCAAGGGGAGCAGAGCACAGTCTCAAGCTGTGCAGGGGCAAGTTTAGGCTTGGTCTTAGACAGCAGCTCTTCACAGCACGAGAGATTGCCCATTGGAACGGGCTGCCCAGGGAGGTGGTGGGGTCGAGGTCCCTGGAGGTGTTTAAGCAGAGCCTGGATGAGGCCCTTGGTGCCATGGTCTGGTTGATTAGTTAGGGTTGGGTGATTGGTTGGACTTGATCATCTTGGAGGTCTCTTCCAACCTGGCTGCTTCTGTGATTCTGATTGGGTGACCAGGACAGACTGCAGGCAGGGCAGCTCTGCCCAGGGTGGTGTCCCTTCCTTTGGGCTGGGCTCTTCCTGCCTCCCTCCCCCACTGCCCATTTTGTCTCAGAAAGAGCATATTTGGGGTTTGTCCAGCCTGGTTTAGGTTGCAGCATGGAACTTTCTTCTCAAAGGTCTCCTGGGGAGAGCAGTGTCCTGCTTAAAGAGGTGCCTGGCCACTTCCTCCACCCACAGCTTCTCCCTGCTTTTAACTGGGGTGTGGTGAGAGGCTGCAAAACCACAGTGAGCCAGGAAAGGTCACCAGGAAACGAATGAAAGGCTGCTCCTTGGCCAGAGCCAAGTGTGGGAGGACAGCCTGGAGGTCCTCATGGGCTCTGGTGAGAGTTGAACCCCACTGCATGGCAGCAACATTACCAAACCAAACTCCTTTGCCCTTCTCCCTCCACGCCCTGGGCTCTCTCCACTGTTGTCTCTCGGTGGGAAGGTCTCAATGCAGAACTGTCCTCTCCCCTCCAGGGACTCCAGGTGGATCACAGTGGCTGTCACAGCCAAGCCTAGCATCTCTGCCCCTCATTCCAAAGGCCTCCAGAGCCAGTGTGCTGCCCCTCCAGCCCAACCAGACCCCACAACCCACCGAGGCCGGTCCTTACCTTTGAATCCACGCAGCCCCATCGGACCTGGGGGGCCAAGATCTCCTTGGTCCCCTTTCAAACCGCGTGGTCCTGGTGGTCCTCTCTCCCCAGGTAGCCCTGGAATGGGGACAAAGAGGCAAAATGATGCTGTTGGAGCAGAGACCTCCACAAAGCAGATGTCCACACATGCACGTGTCCTGCTTGTCAGCAGGCGTGCCGCTCTGGTGCTTTGCCAGGAGCTGGAGACCCCCAGGAGATACCTGAGAGCCTGCCCCATCCTCTCCTTCTGCACCTGCCCCTGGGTACAGGATGGACTACCCCAGAGATGGGCAGCTCTAAGCACCTTAAGGCTCAGATGATGGTAAGTGCCCCCAAAGGTGGTGACCAAGGAGGAAGAGCGAGGAGTCAGGGTGAAGAAGAGACCCCGAGGAGACAGACCGTACCCAGCCTGAGCTGCAGACCCCTTGCACCCATGGACTGTGTGCATTTTAGCTCCTTACCTGAGCACCCCCTGGTCTCCAGGAGGTGGGGAATGGGAAATGGGGGCTTTAAGTCTGGGACACATCTAAACCCTGGAGGTGACCTCCACCCACCTGGGCCAGCAGGTGGAGGGTTCTGGTGATGGGCTCAGGTGGGACCTGGCAGTGGTCCCACCAGATTGACCCCCCAGGAGCTCAGCCTGAGCCTGAGCTAGAGTCAGACATGAAGCTCCTGGTGGAGCAGCCCTTCAGAGAGAGCTCCTCCAGTGCCCAAACTCAGCCCCTGGCTGGCACAGCACTGCCCACGTGGGAGGAGCTCTCCTGGGCTGAGCTTTTCCAAACTTAGTCAATGTTTTCCTCTGGCTTAAGAGGAGGGGGGGGGGGGGGGGGGAAGGTACAGGAGGAATTTGGGCACCAGCTCCTGTGAATGTGCTCTGAGGATTAACTCCTTCCCTGCTGCTTCTGAACAAAACTTTTCCTTGCTCCCAGGGGAAAAGATGCAGCATGGAGCTGGTTATGGGTTCAGGCAGAGGGGTTGGGGCAGGGAATGGTGGAGCTGCTGTGCAGAAAGGGATGTACCAGGAGTGGCAGCTGGGGAAACGTTTTTTAGCAGGCCCATGGGAGGTCACAAAAATTCTCCAAGGCCTGGAACCCCTCTGCTGGGAGGACAGGCTGAGAGAGTTGAGGTTGTTCAGCCTGGAGAAGGAAAGCTCTGGGGAGACCTTCTTGGGGCCTTTCAGTACTTAAAAGTGTCCTGCAAGAGAGATGGGGACTTGCAGTGAGCAGGGACACCTTCAACAAGAGCTGGCTGCTCAGAGGGGCTGTCCAAGCTGAGCTGGAGTAGCTCCAGGGATGGGGCACCTAACCCAAATCTGGGCCAGGGTCTCACCACCCCCACTGGAAACCATTTCTTCCTTCTCTCTAGGCTGAATCTCCCCTCCTGGGGCTGGTTTTAAAACCACCAGCCCTTGTCCTGTCACACCAGGTCCTCATCAAGGGCATCCTCCTTCACCCCTGTGCCATCTTTTGCTCTTGGATGCAAAGGCAGAGTGTGTAGGTTGGGCTTCAAATTAGAAACAGGCTGAAGCCCAGCCCTGCTTGCTGGGCTGGGGGATGCCTTCTGTTGTGCTTCTAATTGAATTTCTCCCTAGAACAATGGTTAGAATTAAGAGGAGGGAACAAATTTGCACTCTAGACATTCAAAATATGCTCTGTGAGGAGCCTCAGAGCTGCAGAGGATGGCAAAGTCCTCTCTGCCAGGCTGGGGGGGACCTCAGGCCAGCTCCTCGTGTGCTGCTGATGCGGTGAAGGCAGCAGGACCAGCCCTGGTACCTTCTAAGGGCTTGCTTTTGCTGAGCATGGGTTGGTGGCCATGCCCTGTGCAAGCCCAGGCTGGGTCAAAGGGATCTGGGGATATCATCCTGCAGGTGATGGACCCCCGCAGCTCTTTCTTTCCTGGGGCCAGCTGGTGCATGTGAGAGGTTTTTGGCAGGATGTGGGGCAGCAGCTTGTCCTTCACGACCTGTGCATAGCCAGCAAGGTCCCAGGGGACAGGTTGGGAAGTCAGCAGGAGGTTTCCTGTGGACTCTGCAGAGGCTGGGTGAAGGCTTGCAGGGTCGCGGACCCCCGGACGTGCCGTTGCTTACCTCGCAGCCCAGGCAGGCCAGGCAGGCCAGGCTGACCTTCCATCCCTTCATTGCCTTGGTCTCCTTTGGGTCCTGGTGGCCCTGAAACACAACAAATGTTGGAGTAGAGTCATCACATCCCAGCTTTGCAGCCACACAGCAGAGCTGTGAGTGCAGCCAGCCCCCCTCCACTGGCTGGGTAGCATTTACCAGGGCTCCAAGAAACACACACAGGAACCCCATGAGGAGAGGCTGAGGCAGCTGGGCTTGCTTAGCCTGCAGAAGAGGAGGCTCAGGGGAGACCTTCTTGCTCTCTACAACTACCTGAAGGGAGGTTGTAGCCAGGAGGGGGTTGGTCTCTTCTCCCAGGCAACCAGCACCAGAACAAGAGGACACAGTCTCAAGCTGTGCCAGGGGAGGTTTAGGCTGGAGGTTAGGAAGAAGTTCTTCCCAGAGAGAGTTGTTAGCCATTGGAATGTGCTGCCCAGGGAGGTGGTGGAGTCACCACCCCTGGAGGTGTTCAAGAGGGGATGGGATGTGGCACTTGGTGCCATGGTTCAGTAGTCATGGGGTGTTGGGGGACAGCTTGGACTTGGTGATCTTTGAGGTCTTTTCCAACCTATGATTCTATGAAGTGACAGCGAGGGAGCAGCCCAGCAGCATTCTTCCAGGAGCAGTGTACTTTAAAGGCCAAACACAACCCCACCAACCTCTCTCACATGCCAGAACACTTCTGCTATGGTTCCACCATGAATCCCAGAGTCTCAGGACAGCGGCAGTTGGAGGACACCTCTGGATTATCTACTCCAAATGCCCTGCTACAGTAGGCTCACCCACAGCAGGCTGCCCAAGACTGCAGCCAGGCAGGTGTGGAATCTCTCAAGAGAAGGAGACTCCACAACCTCTCTGGGCAGCCTCTTCCAGGGCTCCAACACCCTCACAAGCAAGAATTTGCTCCTTACATACAGATGGAACCTTCTGGGTTCCAGTTTGTGCCCATTGCGCTGTAGCTGAGCACCACAGCAAAGAGTCTGGCCCCATCCTTTGGATCCAGCCTCTTCAGCTATTGATCAGTACTGAGAGGATCTCCTCTCAGGCTGCTCTTCTCCAGGCTGAACAGCCCCAGGTCTCTCAGCCAGAGAGATACAATACAATACAATACAATACAATGCAATACAATGCAATACATCCAGGTTGGAAGAGACCTTCAAGATCATCGTGTCCAACCTATCAACCAATCCAACCCACCCAAACAACTAGACCATGGCACCCAGCACCCCATCAAGTCTCCTCCTGAACACCTCCAATGGTGGTGACTCCACCACCTCCCTGGGCAGCCCATTCCAATGGGCAATCACTCTCTCTGTATAGAACTTCCTCCTAACATCCAGCCTAAACCTGCCCTGGCACAGCCTGAGACTGTGTCCTCAATGTTCCAGTCCTCCCAGCGTCTTCACAGCCTGCCTCTGCTGGTCTCCCCCTTGAGCTGGGGAGCCCAGAACTGGACACAGGACTCCAGCCATGGCCTCCCTAGGGCAGAGTAGAGGGGGAGGAGAACCTCCTCCAACCTACTGGTCACACTCTGCTGAATGCACCCCAGGAGACCATTGGCCTTTGCAGCCACGAGGGCACGTTGCTGGCTGGTGGGGGAACTCGCTGTCCACCAGCGCTCCCAGGTCCTTCTCCACGGAGCTGCTTTCCAACAAGTCAGCTCCTAACCTGTGCTGCTGCAGGGGGATATTCCTCCTCAGGGGCAGTGTGAGAGACTAAAGCTTGTCTCTCCTGGTGTGACTCAACAAAGATAAAATCCCTTGCTGCTTGCCCAGACAGTAGCTGATGTGCCTTGGGCAGAGCCACTGGAAGGACTCTTGGAAGGTGCAAAGATAACCTTGCTCAGGGGACTGCAGCTGGCCTACAGCAATGGCCCAAGGGCCCAGCATTCACACCTTCAGGACAAGATCATTTCCAGCTGTCAGATACTCCAGGAAAGGACAATGGATTCACCACCTGTTTCCTGATGTGTAAAGAGTGTGTGGATAGGTAGATGGAGAAGGAGGAGGCCTTCCCCCTCCATCCAGACCCTGCCCAAACTCACCTGAGTACACAGAAAGATTTCCTGGGGAAGGATACCTGGACAAAGATGATTTCCCAGAACAATATCCTGGGGAACAACACCTGGACACTTGCCTGAGGACTAAAAAACTGTATAGAAGACTGGAGCAACTACTGGCTAGGAGAAGAAAACCGGAGAAGCAAAATGCAGCACCACCCGCTGGAAAGCTCACGGCCAACACGACGGGTCCTGGACTCTGCAAACCCTCTCTCCGTGCCCTAAGCTCCGGCTGCTGCAACTCATGGAGCTGAAGAAGCTGCCCAGAGGGCCACATCCCTTCTACAGCCAAAGCCTCAGCACCCTTCCTCCACAGACCCCACATCTCCTGCAGCACCCTTCCTCCACAGACCCTACATCTCCTGCAGCACCCTTCCTCCACAGACCCCACATCTCCTGCAGCACCCTTCCTCCACAGACCCTACATCTCCTGCAGCACTGTTTCTCTACAGACCCCACATCTCCTGCAGCCCCCTTCCTCCACAGACCCCACATCTCCTGCAGCACCCTTCCTCCACGGCTCAAACTGTCTTGGGGGGTTTGGGGTGTGGTAACATAATTCCTTTCCTCTTCTCTCTTCTCTCTCTATTTTCTCTCTCTCTCCCCTTCTGATCCATCCACTTTATTGATATCCTTCCACCGGTATTTATGTAATCAATAGCCTAGCTGTTGACACTTTGGCCTGGGCTGTGCCTCTCATTTCCCAACACGGGAATATTCGTTAAAAACCTGAATCTGTGTCCCTCTCCGGATCGAGACAGGCAGGACCCTGCACCTGCCCTTGCAGGACTTCACGAGGCTCTCCTCCTCCCACCTCTGCAGGCTGTGCAGGCCTCACTGAATGGCAGCACAGCCTGCCAGGCTGCCAGCCTCCCCCAGCTCGCGTCCCTGGCAAACTCGCAGCGGGTCCATCTGTAGCAGATGCCATGCCCCTGGCATTTCCTTTTGACCGAGAGTGAAGAGCTCCACAGTGAAACAACGTTAAGGAACAGGAAGCAAGCAGAACAAAAGCATTTTGGAAAGCCTGAGAGGGACCTTTGGGGTCCCATCAGGAGCTAGTCGTTGGCGATAGCTTTTTGCTGTCAAGCCTCAGGAGCAGGCAGAAAACCCAGCCCAGAGAGATATTGCTCAGCCTGCCAAGGGCCAAGTCCCCAAAGCTGAAACCAATTATGAGCTAAATCCATGAAGCATGAATTTGAACAGAAAAACCCCAAACCAATCCAAAACCTCAGGAGATGATGGAAAGCAGGGCAGGGAGAAGCCTGGAGAGGTCATTCAATCTTTGTCTAGGCAGGCCAGGATGCTAATTGGAAACTATTAACCAATTTTCCTAGAAACCTGAAAAGCCCTGAGCTGATGGAAACACCCAGCTAGGGCTGCAGGCAACATGGTGACACAGAGGGATCAGGAGAGGAAGAGGTTGGACATTCACCAATCCTAATGGACAAGCACTTGAGCTCTGCAGATACCATGCAGGAATGAGTAGGTTCCTGAGGGGATGAACCACACAGCAAGTCCCAGGATGGAGATGGGGTTGGGAGGGGACTACAGGGAGGTATTGCATTGGCTCACCATGTCCTTGGCCTCAGATGATGGTAGCAGCCTGCCCAGGTGGCCAAGAAGGCCACCAGCATCCTGGCTTGGAGCAGCAATGGTGTGGCCAGCAGGAGCAGGGCAGGGATTGTCCCCTGCACTGGGCACTGGTGAGGCTGAACTGCGAATCCTGGGCTCAGTTTTGGGCTCCTCACTCCAAGAAGGACACTGAGGTGCTGAAGTGTGTCCAGAGAAGGGCAGCGAAGAGTTTGGAGCACAAGTCTTGTGAGGAGCAGCTGAGGGAACTGGGATGGTTTAGCCTGGGGGAAAGGAGGCTCAGGGGAGACCTTCTTGCTCTCTACAGCTCCCTGAAAGGAGGCTGGAGGAAGGCAGGAGGCAATCTCTTCTCCCAGGGAACAAGCAGTAAGATGAGAGGAAATGGTCTCAGATTGCAGCAGGGGAGGTTTAGGGTGGAGATGAGGAATAAGGGTAGTCAAGGTCTGGAACAGGCTGCCCAGGGCAGTGGTGGAGTCCCCATCCCTGGAGGGGCTGTGTTGATTTGGTGCTGGGGAACATGGTTTGGTGGTGACCTGGCAGTGCTGGCTTAGCAGTCAGACTCAAGGATCTGAAGGGTCTGTTCCAACCCAAAGGATTCTGTGAACCTATGCACATCTCTGAGCACTGAGAGAATGTGGTGATGCACCCAGGACCCTGGGAACACATCTCCTGCTGGCACAAGCCAAGGATGCACAGAACAATGGACACCCAGGGGAGCTGAGTACAATAAGGATGCATTTTTGAGTGGGAACAAGAGGAGCCACAAGCAGCAGGGATGCTGCTTGCCTTGAGGAGAGCAGGAATGTCCATGATGGAGGAAGCCTAGTGTTGGCTGATAGGTTGGACTCAGTGATCTCAAAGGTCTTTTCCAACCTGGCTAATTCTCATTCTAAAACATTCAAGAGCGGCTCCACAAGGAAATGTGGGGCAGGAACCACTTGAGGTGCATTAAAGAGCAGCATCACACAGCAGCCATTAAATCACAGGATCCCAGAATGGTTTAGATTGGAAAGGACCTTTCCAGGCCATCTAGATCAAGCCCCCTGCAGTCAGCAGGGACAGCTTCAACTAGTTTCATAGTTTCATAGTTTCAGTTAGGGTTGGAAGGGACCACAAGGATCAGCTAGTTCCAACCCCCCTGCCATGGGCAGGGACACCTCACACTGGATCAGGCTGGCCAGAGCCTCATCCAGCCTGGGCTTAAACACCTCCAGGGACAGGGCCTCAACCACCTCCCTGCACAACCCATTCCAGGGCCTCACCACCCTCACAGTGAAGAACTTCCTCCTCACATCCAGCCTGACTAACTAGAGCAGGTTGCTCAGAGCCCCATCCAACCTGACCTGGAATGGTTCCTGGGATGGGGCAGCCCCCACCACCCTGGGCCAGGGTCTCAGCACCTTCATTTTCTAGCAGTACATCTGCTGTCTGAGCAGCCCAGGTGTCCCAGGATAAGCAGTGGAAGCTTTGTACGACTCAGACGTCCTCCTGGGTTCACAGAACGGTCTGGGTTGGAAGGGGCCCCCAAAGGTCATCTAGTCCAACCCCACTGCAGTGAACAGGGACATTCTCCATTAGATCAGGTTGCCTAGAGCCCCATCAAGCCTGACCTTGAATATCTCTAAGGATGGGACCTCAAGTACCTCCCTGGGCAACCTGTTCCAGTGTTCCACCACCCTCATGGTAAAGAGCTTCCTCCTAAGGTCCAACCAAAACCTACTCTTCTCTAGTTCAAAGCCATTGCCCCCTGCCCTGTCACTGCAGGCCTTTGTAAGCAGTCTCTCTCCAGCCTTCCTGTAAGCTCCCTTCAAGTACTGGAAGGCTGCTATTAGGTCTCCCTGGAGCCTTCTCTTCTCCAGGGTGAACAACCCCAGCTCCCCCAGCCTGGCCTGGTAGCAGAGGTCCAGGTCCCAGGTCAAGGAGAGGTTCAGGTCAGATTCTTCCTGCTCTCTAGCTGCAGCCCAGCACAGCAAAGGCTGAGCTGCTGGAAACAGCTTCCTTAAACAAAACTTTTGCTTTCCAACCATGAGGAGCCACCAAGGAAAGGTCTCCCAGAGCCACCCTGACTTTGTCCCAGGCATCTCCCCCATAAAGGGATCCCACTGCAACGGCACTGGAGCAAAGCTGCTGCAGCCATGGAATGTTTGCTTCACTCAGGCTGGCTCTAGTGCAGCCCAGCTGAGGTCCCCTGTGTGGGGGCAGCTTCAACAGCTTCCACCTGCTCTGGTTTTATGGGCAGGCTGGGAAATAACCCACCACAGGGCCCCCACCTCACTTGTGTTCACCCTGGAAGAGAGATGGGAGCTGCCTGCTCAGGGCACTGCTAGGTGGGATGGGTCTTGGAGCTGCCTTTCCTCCTCAACATCAGGTGCTACAGTTCTCCAGTGCTCTGCCATCCTCTCACCTCATCCAACCACAGAATGGCAGAGTGGTCAAGACTATGCACAGGCTGAGAAGGGAGCTAACTTTCATGGAGGATGACCAACAGACAAATCTCTTCCACTCCAGGAGAGCTGGAGGCTGGGAGAACACAGCCAGGGAAGAGAAATGCTGTCCCTTACTCTCTTTCCCTAGTGCCTGGGGTAGGGAATGAGGCTTGGAGACAGGCAGGTGGCTGGGCTGATCCTCTTTGCTGGCTCCTAGGTTTTGCTGCTCATCCTTCAGAGCTGTTCTCACAGCAGTGAGCCCTGTGGTCCATCAGCCACCAAAACATCTCCTCTGGGCTCCATCCAGGCAGCTCCAGCAGCAGAGGTGGTCCCATCCCCAGGGAAGGCTGGTGGGGTGGGACAGAGGGAGCAGCTGGGGTGGAGGATGGAGGAGCACTTGGGAGGGGCTGTTGGAAGAGGCTGAGCAGGACTGTAGACACCAAGCCAAGCTGGTCTCCACCCCATAGCATTTGGGGTTTACACTCAGGAAGGAAAACCTCAGCCCAGATCCACCCCTGCTTCACCCTACTGCCTGCCCAGGGCTGGGCTACTGCCTGCATCAGCAGAGGAGACAGACTCTCCAGAGCCATGGACATGAGAGCTCTCAAGAAGTGCAGAGACTGCAGAGCTCTCATCTGGCCACCCAATCAGCCCAAGCAGACCTCCTGGGAGCCAGCACATCCCCTCCAGGGGGGTGTGCAAGCACACACCCGATGGGTGGCTGACCCTGGGTGTCCTCCCTCCTGGTGACACTGTTATTTGAAACCCAGAAACCCTCCGGGAGGCCAAGCCCTGAGTAGCACGAGCTGCTTGGCCTGCTCAGCGGCTGGAGCCCAGCCTGGGGGACCTCCCCAAGCTGTCATCACCAGCAAACAGCCTCAGCAGCCAGAGCCCAGGGTGGATAAGCTCTGGTGGAAGGAAAATGCACCCCAGGACATGCAGCCCTGCAGCACCCTAGACTGGCTCTGGTGGTGCAAATGCAGCTGGGAGCATGGTGGGGGCTCACCCAAAGGCATTTTGGAGCCAGGGTTAAAGCCAGCTGGGCACAAGGCTCCTGAAGGGGTTAGAAAATCATTGAACTGTCTGGGTTGGAAGAGGCTTTTAAGCTCACAGAATCCAGCATGGTAGACACTGGAAGGACCTTTGGTCCAACCCCTCTGACAAAACAAAGTCCCCCACAGCAGGTTACCCAGGATCACACCCAGGCAGGAGTGGAATCTCTCCAGAGAAGGAGACTCCACCTCCGCTCTGGGCAGCCTCTTCCAAGGCTCCAGCAGCCTCACAAGCAAGAATTAGCTCCTTATGTTCAGATGGAACCTCCTGGCTTCTAGGTTGTGCCCATTGAACCTTGTCCTGTTGCCAGGCACAAGGAAAAGTAGTCTGGCCCCATCCTGCTGACCCCTGCCCCTTAGCTATTGATCAGCATTGAGACGATCCCCTCTCAGGCTGCTTTTCTCCAGGCTAGCCACACCCAGGTCTCTCAGACTGCTCCGTCCCTCAGCATCTTTGTAGCCTCCACTGGAGGCTCTGCAGTAGTTCCATGTCTCTCATGAGCTGGAGAGCCAGAACTGTACCCAAGCCTCCAGCTTTGGCATCCTTAGGGCAGAGGAGAGGGGGAGGAGAACCTCCCCCGACCTGCTGGTCACACTCTTCTTAGTGCACCCCAGGAGGCCACTGGTGGTCTTGCTATGAGGGCACACTGCTGGCTCATGGGGAGCTTCTTAGAATAGAATAGGATTAACCAGGTTGGAAAAGACCTTTGAGATCATGGAGTCCAACCTATCACCCAACACCATCTCATCAACTCAACCATGGCACCAAACACCCCAGCCAGTCTCTTCCTAAACACCTCCAGGGATGGGGACTCCACCACCTCCCTGGGCAGCACATTCCAATGGCCAATCTCTCTTCTATGAAGAACTTCTTCTAACCTCCAGCCTAAACCTCCCTGACACAGCTTGAGACTGTTCTCTTGTTCTGGGTTTTTTGCTGTGTGCTTTGCTGGGAGAAGAGCAAACCCCACCTGGTACAACCTCCCTTCAGGGAGTTGTAGAGAGCAAGAAGGTCTCCCCTGAGCCTCCTCTTCTCCAGGCTAGTCAACCCCAGCTCCCTCAGCCTCTCTCCCAGGGCTGTGCTCCAGACCCCTCCCAGCTTCGTTGCCCTTCTTGCCTACCCAGCACTTGCAGGGCACCACTGAGCCACGTCCCTCGAACCCACATTTGCACTGCTTTTAAACATCCCCCCCCCATCACTGCTGACAGAAACCAGAGGAGGAAGAGGGAAGGAGAGAAAGAGAAGTCAGGGATGCCAGGAATGTGTCAGGGCAGCAGCTGATCACTCAGGTTGGGAAGGGGTTGCTCGGTGGAGGAGCACAGGCTCACGTTGGTGCCTTTCCTCAGCAGCTTATCCAAGAGGTGATGACATCTTTCCCATGGCAAGTGGGGGAGGAAAGAGAAGGCACTGGGCTGGGTGGCACTGTGAAACCCTCCAAGCAGTGGGTGCAACATGCTCCCACCATGTCCAACGTGGAACAAACACCCTCCAAGGAGGACCCGGGGTAATGAGCCCAGAGAGCTATGGGTACACAAGGGTGATGGTTGGCCTGCATGGGGAGATGCAGCTGTGGCAGTGTAAACCACATCTGTCTTCTCCTGGCTCAGCAGGTGGCCAGAAGGAGCAAGTGCCTTGGCCTCAGCTCCTTCCTTCCCCATCTGGAAGCACCAGAGATAAGCAACAGCCCATTGCACCTCCACAGGTGCAGACCAGCAGCCTAGAAGTGAGACAGCAACTGTCCCCCATGCCCTGACTCTGTGACTTGGGAGGGGCTGAGGGTGGTAAAGGAGAAGGAGACAGCAGAGGGAAAATGGAGTGAAAGGTAAAGCAAGGGATGTGATGGATGAGGACTGAGGGCACTGGTGGGCAGCCCTCTGCCTGATCACTGCAGCATGAAGGAGGACAACCTCCCTCCCTCTCTGCCACACTCACTCTTGTTCACTTTCATGCTCACAAAGAAATTGGCAGAGCTTTTTCCTGGCCTCTTTGAGGGAACCCTGGGAGCTTTCCTCCTACTGTGGATGGAGGACCACTTAGAGAGTCACTTAGAGAGTCACAGGATGTTAGGGGTTGGAAAGGACCTCTGGAGATCATCGAGTCCAACCCCCTTGCCAGAGCAGGAGCAGAGAATTCAGCACAGGTCACACAGGAACACATCCAGACAGGGCTGGAAAGTCTCCAGAGAAGGAGACTCCACAACCTCTCTGGGCAGCCTGCTCCAGTGCTCTGGGACCCTCCCAGGGAAGAAGTTCCTCCTGGTGTTGAGGTGGAACCTCCTGTGCTGCAGTTTCTATCCATTGCCCCTTGTCCTATCACAGGGTGCAGGTGAGCAGAGCCTGTGCCCTCCCTCTTGACCCCCAGCCCCAGGTATTTATAGACATTTATTAAATCCCCTCTCAGTCTTCTCTTCTCCAACTGAACAGCCCCAGGGCTCTCAGCCTCTCCTCACAGGGCAGTGCTCCAGTCCCTTAACCACCTGGTAGCTCTCTGTTGGACTCTCTCCTAGCAGATCCCTGGGTCTCTTGAACTGGGGAGCCCAGAACTGGATGCAATATTTCAGGTGAGGCCTGGAACAGGCAAGGGTTGGAACAGGCTGCCCAGGGAGGTGGTGGAATCACCATCCCTGGAGGTGTTCAAGAAGCTGTGGGAGTGGCACTTCAGGACATGGTTTAGTGGTGATGGCAGCCAGCTGTGGCTGGGCTCACAGAATCATAGAATCAACCAGGTGGAAAAGACCTCAGAGATCATCAAGTCCAACCTGACCTGTGACCTAATACCTAACACCTCCTGACAACTAAACCCTGGCTCCAAGTGCCACATCCAAGCCTTTTTTGAACACCTCCAGGGATGGGGACTCCACCACCTCCCTGGGCAGCACATTCCAATGGCCAATCTCTCTTTCTGTGAAGAATTTTCTCCTCACCTTGAGCCTAAACTTCCCCTGGCACGGCTTGAGACTGTGTCCTCTTGTTCTGGTGATGGTGCTCTTCTGGGAGAAGAGACCAAGCCCCTCCTGGCTACAACCTCCCTTCAGGTAGTTGTATACAGTAATAAGGTCTCCCCTGAGCCTCCTCTTCTCCAGGCTAAGCAACCCCAGCTCTGTGGCATAGAGCTTATAGAATCATAGAATCATCAGGGTTGGAAGGGACCTCAAGGATTATCCAGTTCCAACCCCCCTGCCATGGGCAGGGACACCTCACACTGCATCAGGTTGCTCACAGCCACATCCAGCCTGGCCTTAAAACCCTCCAGGGATGGGCTTCCACCACCTCCCTGGGCAACCTGTGCCAGTGTCTCACCACCCTCATGGGGAACAACTTCTTCCTAACATCCAATCTGAATCTGCCCACTTCTAGTTTTGTTCCATTCCCCCTGGTCCTATCACTCCCTGACACCCTCAAAGTCCCTCCCCAGCTTTCTTGTAGGCCTCCTTCAGATACTGGAAGGCCACAATAAGGTCTCCTCGGAGCCTTC